>CAUVYP010001154.1:9372500-9390000 GCA_963556195.1 Sepiola atlantica | reverse complement strand
TAATAATAATGATTATAATAATAATATTAATAATAATAATATTAATAATAATAATACATATAATAAATAATAATGATAATAATAATAACAATAATAGTAATAATAATAAATAATAATAATATTAATAATAATAATATAAATAATAATGATAATAATTATATTGATAATAATAATAATACATATAATCTATATACTACTAAAACTCTATTGGTCTTGTATGTTTGCAATCAGCTTTCAGCTTTCCGGTTTTCAACATCCGGTTGCGCATGCGTAAATAGCATCGTTTTAAATCTGTTATTCCAATTCCGTTAATCTCTTATGATTAACGAACGCATGAAATTTTTCATTCTGGAAATTTTTATATCGCTTTTAATATAAACAATTTCATTTAATTTCATCAAATAGTTTTTTGGTTTTCTTGACGACTAAAAACATTCAACGGGAGCACTTCGTAAAGTCTGTCGCATTTCAAAAAACCTCCTCCCTTTTAAAAAACAAAAACAAACAAACAAAACAACAACAATCATTATTAATATCAGCGATCGGTGAACGAAATCACCTCCCACTTTGCCTCTCATAGATTTCACCACTCCTACTCCCTCTGTTTTCGTTACGTGCGCGAGAAAGCTGAATCGGTAAATGCACACATTTCTATTACATTAAATAGTGTTTCCTTTTGTTGTTTTTTAAACAGCAAATATTTGAATCATATGTTTTACACATATTACATAAAAAAACAAAACAATTATAATAAACAGAACGACTCATAGAAATCTATCTATATTCTTTTTTCATTTTAATACTTACATAGAAATGCTTCTGTTATGTAAAAAAAAACACCTCCCACTTTGCCTCTCATAGATTTCACCACTCCTACTCCCTCTGTTTTCGTTACGTGCGCGAGAAAGCTGAATCGGTAAATGCACACATTTCTATTACATTAAATAGTGTTTCCTTTTGTTGTTTTTTAAACAGCAAATATTTGAATCATATGTTTTACCCATATTACATCCAAAAAAAAAACGGCACATGTTCGTCTTTTCTCACAGTCCGTTTTTCACAACTTTTTAATGACCAGTTTTTTTTTCTTTTTTCGGTGTACACTTACCTATCAGGCTGCTAGAGAATTCCGGGGTTTTTGGGAAAAAATTCAAATATTTTACATTTTAGGAGCGGGGATCAGTTTCCAATGTTAATTCAACGTAGACTGATCCCCCACTGTTTGACCATCTCAATTTTTTTAAAAGTCTTTTTCGGTGTACAATTACCTATCATGTCAGTAGAGAATTCCGGAGTTTTTGGAAAAAAATTTCAGAAAATTTAGATTTTAAGACGGGGGATCATTTTTCAATGTAAATTCAACGTAGACTGATCCCCCTCTTTTTGACCATCTCAAATCTTTAAAATTATTCTTCTGCTTACAAGTACCTATCATGTCGCGAGAGAATTTCGGGGTTTTTGGAAAGAAATTTAAAAAAATTGAGATTTTAAGACCTAAAAAGTTGTGAAAAATGGACTGTGGGAAAAGACGAAGAAGACTGATCCCCCGTCTTAAAATGTAAATTTTGTTAATTTTTTTCCCAAAACTCCGGAATTCTCTCGCGACATGATAGGTTATTGTAAGCAGAAGAATAATTTTAAAGATTTGAGATGGTCAAAAAGAGGGGGATCAGTCTACGTTGAATTTACATTGAAAACTGATCCCCCGTCTTAAAATCTAAATTTTCTGAAATTTCTTTCCAAAAACTCCGGAATTCTCTACTGACATGATAGGTAATTGTACACCGAAAAAGACTTTAAAAAAAATTGAGATGGTCAAAAAGTGGGGGATCAGTCTACGTTGAATTAACATTGGAAACTGATCCCCGCTCCTAAAATGTAAAATATTTGAATTTTTTTTCCAAAAACCCCGGAATTCTCTAGCAGCCTGATAGGTAAGTGTACACCGAAAAAAGAAAAAAAAACTGGTCATTAAAAAGTTGTGAAAAACGGACTGTGAGAAAAGACGAACATGTGCCAAAAAAACAATTATAATAAACAGAACGACTCATAGAAATCTATCTATATTCTTTTTTCATTTTAATATACTTACATAGAAATGCTTCTGTTATGAAAAAAAAAACTATTTTCTATATACCACAAGTGTCACGCTCATACATGAATTCCATAGCTAATATAACAAACTGACCCAACGGGTCACGGGTGGTCTAGTAATAATTATAAATATTAATGATAATGATTATAATGATAATAATATAATTAATAATAATAATACTAATAATAATAAATAATTAAAAATAATAAATAATAATGATGATAATAATATTGAAGACATTGCCAAGGCTCCCGCAAGGAAGGTTGGCTCCCTCTACCGTGCTAGTAAACTCCTTACACCTGACATTATCCTGTATCTCTACAAAGCCACCATCCGCCCATGCATGGAGTATTGTTGCCACATCTGGGCTGGTGCATCATCTACTAGTCTCTCCCTCCTTGACAAGGTCCAAAAAAGAGTCGCTAACCTAATAAGTCCCTCACTGTCAACCAAGCTCCAGTCCCTGTCCCATCGTTGCAATGTAGCATCCTTATGTTTGTTTTACAAATACTTCAATGGATTATGCTCGGATGAATTGGCTACTCTAGTGCCCCCTCGACGTAAATTCACTAGACTAACTCGACAATAAACTAAATCTCATTCATTCACTGTGGAGGTCCCCAGATGCCGGAGAGCTTTCTACTCAAATAGTTTATTTCCTCGTGCTGCTGGCCTCTGAAACTCCCTTGTTTCCCCGACAGTACTGACATGCAGAAATTTAAAACTAATGCAAACAGACATCTTGTTGTTCAGATCCCAATTTAGGCTGACCCCTCTCCCTTCTCCCCTTTTCTCTTTTCTCAGTAGCCCCTTGCGTCTACAGTAGCGGCCTGCCTTGTTTGGGATGAACCATGTAAAAAAATTTTTTTAAATGATGATGATAAAAGAATAAATATGATGATAATGATATTCATGATAATAAATAATAATAATTATGATGATGATAATAAAAATATTAATAATGATAATCATAATATTAATAATCTTGATAATATTAATAATAATAACAATAATAATATATATAATTATAATAAATAATAATAATAATAATGATGATGATAAAATAATAATAATAAAATAATAATATTAATAATAATAAACATATTATTATTAATAATCATGATATTAATAATCATAAATGATGATAATAATAATATTAATAATTTTAATGATACTAATAATGATAATAATGATATTAATAATAATAATAAATAATAATGATAATTATATTGATAATAATAATAATACATGATAATAATATTAATAATTTTAATGATACTAATAATGATGATAATAATATTAATAATAATAATAATCATAATAATAATCATGATATTAATAATATTGATAAATGATCACAATATTGATATTAATAATAATATTAATAATGATATTAATTAAATTATAATAATGATGATATTAATAATGATGATAATAATAATATTATTAATAATTGCAATAATAATAATATAATTAATTATAATAATAATAATGATCATAAAAATATTAATAATTATATAATTCATACTAATAAAAATTATGATAATAATGATAATAATGATATTAATAATAATCATAATACTAACATAAATAATAATAATAATGATAATGATAATTGTAATTATAATATTAATAATGATAATATTAATAATAATGATGATAATGATATTAATAATTATACTACTAATAATGATAATGAAGATAATTTTAATAGTAATGATATCAATAATAATCATAATAATATGAATAATAATAATGATAATAATAATAATCATAATAATAATAATAATAATAATTATAATAAAAATAATAATAATAATAATTATGATAATAATAATGATATTAATAATAATGATAATAATAATATTATTATTAATAATAAATAATAATAATAATAATAATAAAATAATATTAATAATAATATTAATAATAATGATGATAATAATAATATTAACAATAATAATAATAATAATAATAATAATAATAACAACAATGATAATAATAATAATAATAATAATAATATTAATAATAATAATGATAAGAATATTAATAGTAATAATCTTTATAATAATAATAATATCATTAATAATAATAATAATAATAATAATTTAATAATAATAATAATAATAAGATGAATAATAATGATATCAATGATAAAAACAATAAAAATAATAGATTAATAATTATAAATAATAATAATAACAATAATAATAATGATAATAATAATAATCATAAATAATGATAATAATAATCATAATCATAATAATCATAATAATAATAATAATAATAATATTAATAATAAGTATATTTATAATAATATTAATAATATCAATAAATAATAATGATAATAAAAAAAAGAATATTAATAATAATAATGATTACATTAATAAACATATTAATAATGATGTTAATAATAATAATAATAATAATAATAATATAATAATAATAATATAATTGATAATATAATTAATAATAATAAAAAATATTAATAATAATATTAATAATAATATTATAAATAATAATATTAATAATAATAATAATATTTATAATATAATAAATAGTAAAAATAATAATAATGATATTAATTATAATTAATATATTAATAATAATAATAGTGTTAATAATATTGATAATACTAATGATATTTAATAAATAATAATAATGAAAATAATAATAAATAATAATAATAATATTAGTAATAATGATAAAATAATAATATTAATAATAATAATAGTAATAATAATAACATTATTAATGACAATAATAATAATAATATTAATAATAATAATAACAATTATGTTAATAGTAATAACTATTATATTTAGAATAATCCTTATAATATTAATCATAATAATGATAATATTTATAATAATAATATGATTAATAATAATAAATAATAATAATAATAAATAATAATATTAATAATAATTAATAATATTAATAATAATAATTTTAATAATAATAACATTAATAATGATAATAATATTAATAATAATAATAATATTAATAATAATAATCATAACAATAATGATAATAATAATAATAATAATAATAAAAGATAATAATATTTATAGTATTAACAATAATAATCATAATAATATTAATAATATTTATAATAATCAAAATAATAATAATAATAATAATAATAATAATAATGAATATAATATTAATAATAATATTAATAATATTAATAATTATAAGGTTTTAGAAAATATTGACAATATTATTAATAGCTTTAAAATATAAAACATAAAAATATAAAATATTAAATATATATCAGCTATAAAAATATAAATATATAAAACTATAAAATATATATCAGCTATAAAAACATAAAAATATAAAAATATAAAAATATAAAAATATAAAATATATAAAAATATAAAAACATAAAAATATAAAAATATAAAACTATAAAATATATATCAGCTATAAAAACATAAAAATATAAAAATATAAAATATATAAAAATATAAAAACATAAAAATATAGAAATATAAAAATATATAATATATATCAGCTATAAAACATAAAAATATAAAAATATAAAGATATAAACTCTATATCAGCTATAAAAACATAAAAATATAAAAACATAAAAATATAAAAATATAAAATATATATCAGCTATAAAAACATAAAAATATGAAAAAATATAAAAATATAAACGCTGTATCAGCTATAAAAACATAAAAATATAAAAATATAAAAATATACAACATATATCAGCTATAAAAACAAAAATATGAAAACATAAAAATATAAAAATATAAAAATATAAAATATATATCAGCTATAAAAACATAAAAACATAAAAATATAAAAATATTATATATAGATCAGCTATAAAAATATAAAAATATAAAAATATAAAAATATAAAATATATATCAGCTATAAAAATATAAAAATATAAAATATATATATCAGTTATAAAAATATAACAATATAAAAATATAAAAATATAAACTATATATCAACTATAAAAATATAAAAATATAAAATATGTATCAGCTATAAAAATACAAAAATATAAAAATATAAAATATATATCAGTTATAAAAATATAAAAATATAAAAATATAAAAATATAAAATATATATCAGCTATAAAAATATAAAAATATAAAATATATATCATCTAATTCATAGGGGTCGGGAGTTGAGATCACACCTGCGTGATCACGAGGTTTGTTGTTGTGAAGGTCCCTGGCCGTGGGAGAACTGGATTGAGATTTTAATCAGTTCTCACTTGGAAGCGACGAGGACAATATCAAGTCACAATCATGTAGCTGTAACAAGAAGGGATTAAGAGTCCCAAAATATAAGAGCCTTAGTAGAATCTTTCATATTCCTCTCTCGGCAAGCAATTACGAAATTAACTTAGCAGATTTTATTAGTGTGGCCTCTCTCTCAAATTATCAACGAACTCCTCAATTGTCGGAATTAAATAGTTAATAAAAGGCTCAGAATTAAACAGTAAAAGATTGTTGTGCTTTATTTAAAACGGAAAGATTTATTTACGCCCACAAGGAAACCGCCGGTGTGAAGAAGCGATGGCAGCCCGAACACGAAGAAAGCGAATAGTAGTTCACACGGCAGCGACATGACGGCGACGGGCTGCAGACAACAAGGTAGTGCGAGTAGTCGCGACGCACGACGACAGCAAAACGAAGTACGACTAGGCAGTACGAATAGTTCCCGGGCAGTTGAAATTCGCGGAATCAAGCTACTACATATCGCCCCATTTGAGGCAACAGCGAAGGTAAATCTACGACGACACGCGACATTAAAGTTATGTCAATAACCAGTCAATGTAACAAGAAGTCATTTTAATACGTAGACCACAATTTGTATAAAGATTATGAAAATACAGCCCAAAATAATAGGAGATTGACTTCATGTAATTTAATTAAACAAATTCAATTCGTAATATTTTTATTTTTTAATTTCACATTCTTACATCATACGATCCTACTTAGTTTTATTAAAAACTAATTAAAAAAGATAGAGCACCACTGATTAAGATTTTCCATCTTAGAAGCGAGGAGAAAACAGATACTACACCTTAAATTACTAATTTGCTAAAAGATTGTGACACAATTTTAACAAATTAGAAACAATGGTTTCAAAAATGTTGGGAGTAGAGGATGTCAGTGGTCATGATCGCCTATCCTACTTTCAATTAGATGAATTCTGACTCAGTTGTTGAAGCAGTGTCCTTTCCCTCTTTCACCATTTGTTCATCAGTTTCACTTCAGCAATCACCAAAATACCACATTCACTCTAGTCTTCTCTATTAAAACCGTTTCAATTCGTTAGGGTCAGTATGATTTGGGACGAAAATAAATATTCGTATAATATTTATTAAAATCCTTATTTACTTTCATCCCCCACGAAGCCAACATAAAAGACAAGGTTATTTTTAATGTAGAGATAGTCTAGCTCTTAAATGTTGACAACTATGGTTGAGACAAACTGAACATTCGCACCAGTCGTGAAGGTGTTCTCCTACTATGACCAAGGATCGAATATATATTACACTCTGAATGATGTATTTGCTAAATGAATACTGATACAATTTTAGCAAATTAGGCAAAAGGCCCTCAAAATATGGGGAGTATAGAGGGGTCATCCTCTGTCTAACATACTCTTATTAAAAAAGGGACAAGTACATTTCTAATACATAAAAATACTTTGTCGGTTGTCTTCGTGAATATGTGAATAAAAAAAGAAATGAAAGCGAAGGGTGTTAGTGAATGGATTCGTCCATGAATATGGAGAAAGAGAAAAAGTTAGTAAGTCCACGTGGTTAAATAAATGTCCCGTTAATACGGAGGATAAAAGAGTTCTCGTAATATAGAATGTTAGTCACACCGGCAACGGTGTCAGGACGCGTGTATGTGTGTGTGTGTATGTAAGTATGAAGAATAAGTGTCTGTGCACAGGTGTGAAAGTTAGTTCATGTGTGAGCAGTTACGTGTGTTTGTTATAAAGTCCACGAGTATGAGGTAGTAGCCATTTTGGATCGTTGTCGTCTTGTCGAAGTCGAACCCGGGGCCAAAGGCCTGGGAAGATGTCTATTGCATACCCAGAGAGAAATCTTGGGTGCAGGTTAGAGCAACGTGTGTGTGGTTGCCAGGGAGGAAGTAGATTGTTTGAACAAATACGCGGGCAGCTAAGAAGTCATTGATGTTTAAACAATATGGCGGCTGTGAGCCGGCTTGTAGCTAACTGCCACACACTTAAGTAGACGCATTGTGAATCATTCTGTCTGTTCTCTCTTTCACAAGTTGCCCATCGCTTTCCTTTCAGCAGTCATCAAGATACCACATTTACTGTATGGGCTACTCTACTTAAAATAGTAATAAATTAACAAAGAATGTATTTATACGATTTACATGACATTATCCCGTAAGAAGTTCAATTGATTTTAAAAGTGTACATATTTTCTTAAAAGCAATTAATTAATAGAAAATATATCATGAGAGCAAATGAAAGTAATATATATACATATGAAAGTAGAATCTGAAATGTATGTTTTATATATATATATATATATATATATATATATATATATATGTAGGGGTGTATGTGTGTGTGTGTATATATATATATATATATGCGTGTGTGTGGGGGGGGGGCGGAACACAAAAAACCTATCCTCACTTTGCAAAGAGCAAACCTTAATAAATAGATTGAGATATTTAAAAGGAGCGGCTATTTGGATAATTGACTTATGCCAAATTAGCAATTTTTGTTAAACGATTTTTTCTTCACCTTTTTTTTTATTGTGGCGCCATGTATATGTCATGCCCGGAACTCTTTGAATGATGTCTTATTCAATAAGAATACTTTTATCATCAGGGCAAATCGAATGCCACACATGCAAGGCTTTATCTGTAAAATATTATCCCCAGTCTGTAGTAGCCAAAATGAATTGTCACATCTAACAAGAAAAAGCGCCATTCGGTCAGCAACTATAAGAAACCTTTCTTACTACAGATTGACATGGGCGATAGCAGCTTTCTCGAGCGAGTAGAACGTTCGAAATATCAGAATAACATTCTCAGCCAACAGGAATTGGTATAAGTACACTGAAGATATTGCCAAGTCTACAGCGAAGAAGTAGGCTCTCTTTACCAGGCTAGAAAACTTTACATCTGCCAGTATCCTGTATGTCTATAAAGCCACGATTCGCCCGTGCATGGAGTACTGTAGCTACATCTGCACTTTTGCACCAGCCATTTGCCTTTTTCCCTTCGAAAGTGTACACAAATAATTCCTAGCTTAATAGTCTGAGATTGGTTTATTTGCTGACGACACCACGCTTTCCTCTCGCCATGTTGGCAAAGCAGACGTGTTCATATCCGAAGCAATGGCTGAATCCTTAGAAAACGACTTCCAGGCTGTAGTGGATTAGGGTCATAAATGGTTGGTAACTTTTAATGCCGCAAAAACAAAGCTACTTTCCTTCAATAACTACAAGAAACATCTCCAACCACCGATTGGCATAGCAAATAACACCCTACCTGAGAGTACATCATTCAAACTCCTCGGCCTAACCTTCACAGGTAACATGAACTGGAGAATGAAGATTTGTGTTGGGGGTATGTCGGTGTGTATGCGGAGATAAGTGGGAGAGTGTCATTAAGTACTGAGAGAAAAAATGGATGTTATCTATGATCTGCGATGTGTTATTTATTTTCATTGCTCGCAACTGACTTCACCAAGCCCGGGCGTCAGCCCTACTGTTCTCCAGTAGTGGCTACTACTTTCCTCCCTTCTACCCATCATGCCAACCCTATATGTGCACGTACTTGCATGACATTTTTCTTAATATTATCATCCTGAAGAAGTCTTATAAATGAAGACGAAACGTTGATATAACGGAAGGCAATACAGTTAGGGGGAAAGAGAGCAATACATATATGTATAGAGAGGGGGAAATTGTACGATTTAACACGGAAGATTTATAGGAAGTGTGAAAGGAAGTTAGGGTATCCTAAACGAGGTCAGCTTTTTAAGGTCCCCCAACCGCCTAAGCCCAAGCACCTTTAAATTGTCTGTGAAAGCAGGAAATTCAAATTATCCGTCTGGCGAATGATAGATCAGTTTGGAGGTGGAAAGAGAGAAGGAAAGAAACAACTGAAAATAGATTATCCGGCAACCAAGTTTAGAGACCATGTCATTCATATATATATATATATATATATATATATATATATATATATATATATATATATATATATATATATATATATATATATATATTATCTAGTCTCTATTAATTTAAAAATAAAACAATTCAATTTACCCTAAGGTCCACTCGTTTTCGGAGGAAAGTAATCGTAAGTCCACCCTATTTTTAATAAATAATTTGATTATCTTATTATAAAAAAAATGAATAATAATAATTTAAGAAAAATATTGTTAATATTATTAATAGTTAATATGATTATTTTAAACAAATTATTTGGTTATACGATGATAATAATAATAATAGTAGTAATAATAATAATAATAATGATGATAATAACAATAATAATGATAATAATGATTATAATAATAATAATAGGAATAAAAATCATGATAATAATAATAATAATAATGATAATAATAATAATAATAATAATAATAATATTAATAATAATAATAATGATGATGATAATAATGATAATAATAATAGTAATAATAATGATAATAATAATAATAATTATAATAATTATAATAATAATAATAATAATAATAATAATGATAATAATAATAATAATAATAATAGTAATAGTAATAATAATAGTAATAATAATAATAATAATAATAATAATAATAATAATAATAATAATAATAATAATAATAATAATAATAATAATAATCGTAATAATACTTTGCTTGAACTTTGAATTCTAATAAAATTTGATTCGCACCTTATTTTATTCTTTCAATTTATCTAGTGCTATTTATGCTCTATCCAGTATATTGAGCGTCATTTTTATCCGGATGTTCACTAATTATTAGTTGCCTTTTATATATTATATATTATATATATATATATATATATATATATATATATATATATATATATATATATATATAGAGAGAGAGAGAGAGAGAGAGAGAGAGAGAGAGATGTGTGTGTGTCTGTGTGTGTGTATGTGGGTGTGTGTGTTTGCCCACCGGAACATTAAAAAAACATATCCTCACTTTAAAAAGAGAAAACCTCAATAAATAGATTGAGATATTTAAAAGGAGCGGCTATTTGGATAATTGACTTCTGCCAAATTAGCAATTTTAGTAAAACGGTTTTTCCGTGAATTTTTTTATTGTTGCGCCATCTATATGTCATGCCCGGAACTCTTTGAATGATGTCTTATGCAATAAGAATATTTTTTATCACCAGGGAAAATCGAATGCCACACATGCAAGGCTTTATCCGTAAAATATTATCCCCAGTCTGTAGTATTTTTTTTATTGTACGGTAAAGTAGAAAATAGTTTCCGCGGTTAAAGTTTTTATGAAATCAAAAACAATTTTTTTGTATTATTATAAAATTTAAAGTTTTGTCCCAATCAGGAGTGCCTCTTTTTTAGGTGATTTTCCCACCAGTCACAATTGACCTTGTGTGTAAATGTACCCTTGATTTCAATATTTGCTGATTTTTCAATATCTTTTTCTTTTCGGTCTATTTTAATTTTCTAATTTTATAGTTATACAAGCTAATCCTTAATCGCCTCTACTCCAACACTCTAAATCCTATTCCCTTTTTTCAATTACTAGCCAACCCCCTTACACACCTATCCATTGCTTTTCTGATCTCCCTTTGGTATACAATCCATTGACCCTGTAAACGCTTCGCTCTACCGGCAATCTTTTTCTCATAGATTCCATTTCTCTCACCTTTAAATTACGCTCCCTGATTACTCCTATAATGGCACATTTGGCCCCCTTAAAATCTATCTATAATTTCAATACACAATGTCATCACTTCGGTTACATATTCAATTCAATCCCACCCCATAATCTTTATACTAGAACTCAATTGTTGCAAACAGATTAAGGCTGTTCCCAATCCTAACTTCAGTTATATATTAAAGTATCTTATTTAGTCATGCATCTAATATTTAACTAACAAGGACATCTATAAAGTGTTTAAACATTAAACTCTGAAATACCATATTTGTCCGTATTGTTACATCTTAAACACGTAAATTCCAGATTTACAATCGTCTGAGCCCTAATTTCCCAATTTGAACCCCTTTAAACTTTCTGAATTATATATATTTTTAAAAATAAAAATCCGTCCCAATACGAACATAATACCCCCTTTCCGAACTATTTAATTAGTGACCTGAAACGCTACTGTTTTTAGCTTATTTTAATCCCACCCCAACTCCCAAGTGAAGCCAGCCCAGGCCTGGTATCATTTTGTTGCTTACTAGCGATGTGCAGTAAGTAAACAAATCATTTTCCTAACCTTTTCCTAGCATCACCCGTAGTTCAATCCACTAAAGTAAACGCCCTCATCCACTCCCCTTATCTCCAATCCTTCCCCCATGTTTTCCTGGCTTCGTCTCCGACCAGAAATCCCACTCTCATTTCTTAGATTTGATCGAAGTTACTACTGAAAAACCCTACTGCCTGCTTATAATATACACAACATTTTAAACTAAACTCCTAAAAAACTATTTCCATTTTCGGTATACGGAAGTATTTCAAAATGGCCCTTATTCTCAAAATTACATCCGAATAAGTGCTTCCCATTTACGGTTGAACTAAACATCTTTCTATTGAATTAATTTAATTTTGAACAAAATCCCTTTTTCCAACTTTAAATACTTCTTCACCGGACATTTTATCAACGGACATTCACCAACTGGACATACTCCATATTTTGATAAACTTTTTTACACGCACACTCTTACTTTCCATTACTTTATATTTTTTCAAATTTTGAATTTTGGCTATTCTCCTGCCAACTTATCCATCTATGTAAGTCCTCTGATGATAAGATTTTCATCTTTAAAAAGCCTGGCTTAAGGAAAGAAAAATAACGATGTTTTTATCGAGTAGACCTTGCATTGAACAATCGAAGATAAAATAGATATGTCATCCGTACATCTTCATCTCTCTTCCTTCATTTATCTTTATATATATATATATATATATATATATATATATATATATATATGTGTGTGTGTGTGTGTGTGTATGTGTGTGTGTGTGTCTTAGTAGAAGTACCTTTCTAATCCGTTTCGTCTTTCAATTCCATAGCCACGATTAGATGAACAACTATTAACTATTTTTCATCCATTTTTTAAAAAAGAAATATCCAGGTTTATGATAGTGATCGATATCGGCTAAGAAATAACGGGAACGCTATAGAAAAAAAACCAATCGTCTAGGGTGAGATTCGAACCTACAATGGCATTGAATATTGAAACTGAAGGCGAACTCTATATCCCTACGGCCAGTAATCAAAGGAAATATTTTGTCATTTCAACCTACTGAGTCTACGGATTTTTACCTCTCCGCATAGATTTACAAATAGCTCGATTCTCTAAAATGAATAAACAAACATAAAAAAAAAACAAATATAAATGAAAAATAGTCTTATTAGAGTAAACATATATCAGTGAAGATTGGTAAAATATTCTGTTCATTTTCATAAAACTATTGGATAAATGTTTCTCTTCAAAAAAAGCAATTCGTCAAATACGAACGGTGATTTTTTATGGAAATCGCTGCAGACAAGACATGAAGCCACTTGATGTAAGAAGCAATAGTAATACAACTTTAAGGTAAAAAAAAAACTTGCCAACAATAAGTGTGAAACTGATAGATTCCGACTCAGAAAACAGAAATTCTTCTCCTCTTGTTAGAAACATCGCTCATGGAATGAGGGGACTAAAGGACAAAACAAGGGAAGCGAGAGTTACGAGGCTGCCGGAAGTAAACCCTGGACGAGGCTGACGGAAGTACTCTCCATACGTGAAAAGTATAAACCATTATTTGTATTGTTCGTTAGACTAAAAGGGAACGCTAAACATGTTTTTCATGTTTTTTACTAGAATATGATTTAAATAAAAATAAGTCAGAATAATACAAAAATAATCGAAACCCATTTAACATAAAATATTTTTTGTTACTGAAATAGGAATTGACCTTATATTCTGTACGACGGTTTGAAGGCTAAAAAACACTTTCAACGACCAAGGGGGTGAAGGTAGTAAACTTGTTATGATTCTGATACATCATACGAACCTACTTAGTTTTACTAAAAACTTATTTAAAAAGATAAAGTACCCATGATTAGGATTTCTCCTCTTATGAGCGAGGAGTAAACAGATACTACACTTTAAATTACTAATTCGCTAAAAGATTGTGACACACACGATTGAAACACACACGAACTACTAAACATAGAAGCAGCATATACACCATGTGAAACGAACACCTGTACACAGTTCATACACACAGTCTCTCACTAACCAAAAGAGGCACGTTAATATACACGCGCATCTGCAATGCCTATTCTATTTACATACGCATAAACGAATGCATAAACGCACACGAAGTCATTCGAAATGAACATGTCTACTCAAATTCTACTGATTAGAGACAAAACAACTACTTTTCAATTGAAATACTCTAAGACTCTTTGAATTATATGAACTCTTTATGTTTCGTTGTCTTAACAAGTTATCAAAAAATAGTGACGGTTGTATGCATAGATTGTTTATTCTTTCATTTGATCATGTCCTATCTTCAACATAGGTAACCGCAAATAAACTCCCGTTCATTATTTCCAATAACACCACAATATTGGCAGACCAAGACTACAAAAACAACCCCATGAGTTCTATACTAGACACACACACACGCACACACACACACACACACACACACATATATATATATATATATATATATATATATATATATATATATATATATTATGCATATATGTGTGTGTGTGTGTGTTATGTAAATGATCGTTGAATATTTATTATTAAATAAGCATTTGTAACCCCTTTTCAATGAGATATAATACAAGCTATAAATCTAAGCTATACACGTAAGTTCCTTTCTGTTGAACACTGTTATGAAGGTTAACTATGGTTCCCTGTTTTTTTTACATTAATAGGATTTATTTCTCATCACGTAACGGTTGAAATTAGCCTCAATGGTTGGGCTGCTCGAAATTGACTTAAAGGTGACTCTTGTTCTGGGGTTCGAATCGTGCGACTGATTTGAAAAGTTATCCCTACACTGATGATTCGGCAAGGATGGAACGTATACGTATTTAGATACTAATTCAATATTTATCATTAAATAAGCATTTGTAACCGCTTTTCGGTCCCATGACAAAATAACAGATACTACACAATTACCAAATTATTGACTGTTTATATACAGACTGTTCATTCTTTTATATATGTGTGTGTGTGTGTGTGTGTTATTTAAATAATAGTTAAATATTTTTTATTAAATAAGCATTTGTTACCCCTTTTATGCCGGGCCGTTTAATAAGATACAATATAAGCGATACATCGAAGCTATAAACGCAAGTTCCTTTCTGTTGAACACTCTTATGAAGGTTAACTGTGGTTGCCCGCCTGCTTGGCATAAATAGGACTTATTTCCCATCACATCGTGTAACGGGTGAAATTAGCCTCGTTGCTTGGGGCACTCAGAATTGAGTTTAAGGTTACTTTTGTTCCGAAGTGTGTGTGCATGTGTGTGTGTATGTGTGGGTGTGTGTGTGTATGTGTGTGTAAAGGGTAATCGCCTAAACAAATGAACGGAGCATTATAATTTTTTAAATATATATTCTAAAAAAAAACGTGAGTTACATTGGAACATTATTTACTTTTGTAAACTTTACAATTTGAGGGAACGAACACCGGAAGTCACACTCGTCTCCCTAAAAACTTTTGAAATAATTTAGATAGAAAATTTACATAAAAAATTGCTCTACATTAAATTTTGAGTTTTATTAAGTAATACATTTTGTAAAGGATCGGTGCACGCGCATGGGCGTTAATAGTACGTATGCGCTTGGTAAAATCCTAATCTATTGAACTTATCATTATGAATTATGGAATATATATCCAAGGCAACGTGGTGAGTAACGTGGGATCTTTATGTTTTAATTTGTAAACTTTACTATTTAGGGGTGTGTAATATTATACCCCGCAATTCGAGAATACACATTACAATTTAAAACTACGGCAAAATGACTTGAAATAACATGTGTTGGTTGGGGTTGGGAGTAAATCCTGAACATACAACTATATAAACATACCTAAGTTTAAACGAATATATATATATATATATATATATATATATATATATATATATATATATATATATATATATATATATATAAATATTCCATGAGAAATGCCAGTATACTGAAATCATATGCCCTTAATAGGGTTAAGATGAAAATTCATATACACTAAATGTACAAAAGCAAGGAAATTCCTAAATTTTGAAACTTTTATTGTCATTAAGGGCATACAGTATAAATCTCTGTGTGTGAGGTGCGCTGAAGAAAAATTCCTACCAGTAAAATACATAGCCCTGTTGTGCTCGCATACCCTTAATGACAATAAAAGTGTAAAAAATTTGGAATTTCCTTGCTTTTGTACATTTAGTGTATATGAATTTTTAAAAAATTTTAATATAAAGGGCATATGATTTCAGTATACTGGCATTTTTCATGGAATGTAACTACTTTTGTAAAGGCTATGCCTGGTCAATTTTAAGGTTTTTTGGAATTTTCTGGAAAACTAAGGTATATGGTAAACTGAAATTAAAATGCCATCAATTAGACCCTAGAACCTCTATTTCTGCCAAAAATCAGCTGAATACATGAAATAGTTGATGAGATACCGGCTGGCACATACATCTGTGTGTACGTACGTACGTACGTACGTACGTACGTACACACAGATGACATGATTTCATGACTGAACTTTCTGGATCTCTGGGTTGCCTTGATTAATGATGCTGAAATTCTACACACTTATAGAAACTATTAAATAAAAATTTTGTATAAAGTTTTAACTAATTTGGTTTATTGGTTTTTGAGTTATGATTGATCAAAGAAATGAGATTTCCAGCATAGGCCATACTTGAAGTCTATTAAGGGATAGAGCGCTCTCGCGCCTCCCTTGATATATATATATATATATATATATATATATATATATATATATATATATATATATATATTGGAAACAAGTGTATTTAAATCCGAGAAAATGTTGAAATAATAAGTGGAAAAAAATAGCCGCATGGGATAAAAAAACAACTCAACTAAAAATTCTGATGTTTAAGTGGAAAAAGCGGATAATCACAAATTATCCGCTTTTTCCACTTATTTTCTCAACATTTTGTAT
>CAUVYP010001154.1:9182500-9367500 GCA_963556195.1 Sepiola atlantica | reverse complement strand
TCTGTTTAGAAGATTACCGTGTTCGTATTTCAGGATTCTTATTTTTTCATCCAAACACAAATTGCACCTTTGCCTAAATCCATTCGGAATGTTAGAATGACATAAGATTGACCAAGAAATCACTGGTGTTCGGTTTTCATTTTTCAGTAGCCACCATTGTTTCGCTAACTCTGTTTTGTTCTAAAGTTCTGGATTTACGAATGAGTGTTTGTGGTCATAAAAACGCTGTTACCAGTTTCCCGTGGAATGCCGATGTATACTTTATTGTTCCTGTTGTTATCTTCTAAACATATCGTGGCTTTATTAATTACGCACTCTACTTTGCAATTACCGTCTAGTGGGCATTCATTCTTCACCTGACAATTACACTTATTTACTTTTGCAGTAATGTTATTAGAATTATTTAATATTTTCTGATTATGTGTACTAATTATCCTATCCTTGTTCTTGGTACAAGAGTAACTAATTTTAATTTTTTTCTATTGAATATCTTACTTACTCGATTGTTCGCGTTAAAATGTTTATCTATTAGGTTCAAGAACGCTTTACCGATTTTGAAGTTGGATAGTTGACATTATGATGAGTTGAACCATATTATTTTCCGGCCTCTATTCCTGGATTTATAATTATTTTTCTTCTAGGTATATTCGAGTTTTTCAGTGTAGCCACTGCAATCTAGTGCTCTATTATATAAGTGTTTATTCGCTTCAAAGATTTCCTTATTTGCCAAGAGTTTATTATCTCTAGTGTTAATCGGTTTAGGTATTTGTTTAATTATACACTTCAGGTGGTTGGATCTAATGTTAATGTAAGATGGTGTGTGGTTGTCTTCATTAAAAGGGTTTGTAAAACCCCTTTTTCAAGTTCAGGGCAATATCTAGATAATTTACTTCCTTACAGTTTGGGGTTATACCTATTTTCAGTCATAAATATTTGAAAGCTCTTATTAATTTTCTTTGTATTTTTGATAACATGTGGGCGTTAGTATTAGGGATAACAATTATTCCATCATCCCTATATAACCGCACTAAGTAAGGCTCTACAATTCTACTAAGAGTTTAAATTATACAAATGCCGACCAAATCGGCCATCGGGACATCAAAGTTGCTATTGTTCTGTTTAATCATTCTTTTCTGATTATTCACAAGGATGGATTTATGACAAGCAACATCATATATATATATATATATATATATATATATATATATATATATATATATATATATATATATATATACATATATGTCTTGGAAGTTTATCAACGATTATATGGAAAAAGAAAAAAGAAAACATCGTTTAGTCCCAAGTCCATTCGTTGGAAAATATTTTGCTTGTAAGTCAATTTACTATTTACAGTCACTATATTAGTTTGATTCCATGAATTTACGCTAGTCTTAACATTACTAAAGGGATAATCAGTTGTTTACCATGAAAAAACTGTTTCGGGAATTTAAGAACAAAACAGTATTTTATCTCATGGCTTCCCAGCAGAGTTGATCAGACAAGAACAAAAACGTTCCGTATATTAGATCTAAGTTTTGTTCCAGATTAATTTTTACTAACTTGTTTGTTATTAAAGAATGTCCTTCTTACTTGTGCTGTTCGTCTCTGTTTAAGAAAATCTATTTGTTATTTACAAAGATTGTCTGTATTTTATAGTGTTCGGACGAATCCATTACACTACTGATTTGGTTATTTATAGTTTCATGTATTTATATTAACATTTATTTTTAATTTAGTTTGAAAATATTTAAAAATTAAATATATGTATATATATATATACATATATATACATGTATTTATATATATATATTATGTGTGTTATATATACATATACGTTTATAGATTTTCTACTGAATGTTCTAGATAGTTTTGGATTTGCTCTATCAATCTACTTTGATTAATTTGATATGACTTAATGGCGTCAGGTGCGAGTAATTGTCTTTTTTGATTGTCTAAATATTTTATTTTGATCGACACATTATTTAATCATTATAATTATTACGCCAGAAATTGGGGATATGAAATCTATTATTTTTCAGGTTATATATATATATATATATATATATATATATATATATATATATATATATATATATATATATATATATATATATATATATATATATTTGCTTGCATTCGGGCAGAATTTTGCCCTGTTGTTTCTTCCCCCTACAACTTTTATTTTATTTTATTTTTTCAAATTTTAAATCTTGGCCTTTGCCAACTTATCTATCCCAGCGACTTCCTCTGATGATAAGATTTTGATCTTTGAAAAGCCTGGCTTAAGGAAAATTTAACTTGAATAAATTGCCTATTTTTGCGGAATATACCTTGCTCTGAGCAATTGAATTGAATTATGATTTGACTTTTGCTTCTCTAATTCCTTTCCATTCTTCTTCATATATATATATATATATATATATATATATATATATATATAAATTCTTTGTAGAATGGTAGGAAAAATCCCAGCAGAGTGCTCGATTAATTAAGAATCAAAGTTAAAAATTAAGAGCATAATATTTATTTATTCTGGTACAGAAAAATTAGTACAACATTCGTACCGTCGGTTTCAAGCACGGAAGGTCTTACCCATCCGGCTCTCTTCAGCTTCTGTTGTCATCTGTTTTGGAAATGTGAGGTCACATGACACTCTTGTTGGGACGCGTTATTTGCTCAGTGTGTTGTGTGTGTTTGTTTAAATTTGAATTTAGTGTCATAAGACCGTTGAGATTTAAAACACGGGAGAAGAAAGAGAATTCGAGATTAAAGGGAATAAAAAGGGGAATAAAAAAGGGGGGTAAAAATAAAAAATTAAAAAATATATATATGAAAAAATATATATATATATATATAAATAAATATAAAAAAACATATATATATATAGAAACATTTTAATACTAAGAATAAAGGAATAAAAAAAGAAAAAGAGTATAAAAAGGTATAAAAAGAAGAAAAAAAAGGGGGTTAAAAAATATATATATAGAGAGAGAATAAAATGTAGAGAATAAAAAAGAGCGAGAGAGAAAGAAAGAATAAAAATAGAAAGAATAAAAATATATAAATAAAATATATAAATAAAAATAATAATAATAATAAAAAAATAAAATTAAAAATTAAAAATTAAAAATTAAAAATTAAAAATTAAAAATTAAAGATTAAAAACAAAAATAATAAAAATAATAAAAATAAAGAAAGGGTTTCTCTGAAATTCCCGTGAGCCAAATTATGAATTTGTATCGTTAGCCGTTATATTTTTGAAGGTATGCGTTCTAAAAACCGTTGGTGTGTAAGAATCTTTTCTCCAGATTGGAGTGATTTTTAATGAAGAAATTCGGATCTAAGGGAGGAAATATGAAATATTTGAGTTTGTTAAAATGGGTTTGTATATTAATCTGGTGGTTGATAAAAGATAAAAAATAAAAAATTAAATATTTTTGCATTTTGGTGAAAGTCGAAGTTTTTGCTCTTGGAATTTATGTGGATATAGTTTGTTTAAATGGATTTGTAGAGTAATCTAGTGATTGATGATTAATTAAATTAAATATTTTTGTATTTATGTGAAGGTCGGAGTTTTTGCTCTTGAAGTTTAAGTGGATATAGGTTGATGAGGTGTTTGTTCGTTTTTATTGTGTTTATATTAGTAGAGTGGGGGTAGTTAGACATTATGTGAATCGGTCAGACCAGTTTATAAGCAATGCATGTCTCTTGTGTACACATCCCTTGAATATTTCATCGCGGACATTTAAACAGGCTGTATTCGGATCGATGATGGCTTTTGAAATGTGGTATTTCTCAGCGTCACATAGAGGACATCTGTTTATGGCTGGAGAGAAGGATGGTTTTCTCTCAATTATTTTCCATTTGATGGTGAAGGGTGTGTTTTCTTCTTTAAGCTGCCATATTCGGGTCGCGAGTGCCGTATTAGCCTTGTTTTTGTATCTGAAGGAGTTTCTGTGTGCATATAGCCTTTGTTTGAAATTTCCCTTCGTCATCCCAATATATTTTTCTGCATTACTGGTATTCTGGTCTGTGACGGTTGCTTCATAAATGATTGAATTGATTTTGCAATTTCCCTCCAGGGGGCAGTTGTTTTTGTCTTGGCATGAGCAGCCTGCGTTTGTAATTGTTTTGGGTTCTACAGAGATAATTTTTCTTATTGAAGGGGCAGTGGAATAGCTGATCTTAACAGAATTTCTGTTAAAAAGTTTGTGTAATTCATTTGTGGGTGGGAAGTGTTTGTCGAGCAACTTGAGGAAAAGTTGGCCTACCTTTGTGCAAATAACGCGTCCCAACAAGAGTGTCATGTGACCTCACATTTCCAAAACAGATGACAACAGAAGCTGAAGAGAGCCGGATGGGTAAGACCTTCCGTGCTTGAAACCGACGGTACGAATGTTGTACTAATTTTTCTGTACCAGAATAAATAAATATATATATATATATATATATATATATATATATATATATATATATATATATACATCTTTTATACATATACACATATATATTTGGAGAGTTTTAATTACTTACTTGACCAAATCCTTGAGTTTCTTCGGTCTCTCTGTATAAGGGTTTGTCAGGATACTTCCTCCCACAAGTAAACCCTGACCAAATATTCAAAATAACATAGTATTCGAAGCCCAAATAAGATCCACTCGACACGGCAATACACTTGCTCATACGAGGAATGGTGCACCTTCTTCAAGTAATGTTACCTCAAATAACAGCACTTAGCTGGATACTCCACCAGACTAGATGAATTCTTGTCCTGGAATCCGGTGTAGACCAAGAGACCACAACAAAGATATACTATAACATAGTAAAATGGTCAGTTGGGGAGAGGAACATTAATGTTCTTAACTTCTTTACTAACTCTACGTTTGACAGGTAAAGGAGAACTTTAATGAAATATTTGAATATCTATGTATCTCATATAGTGATTAAGTGTTAGCCCCAGGAAAGGGCCCCTTAATTTATGAGAACTTCGACTGAAGTAAAATAAAACAATATATATATATACATTAAATTATTAATACCTACAGACGTTAGCGTTTCAAGCTTATAGCTCTCATCAGTGCAGGAAAGTAACAATTTCCGACGGTCGGGAGGCGCAAACCCGATTCACAGAGTCAGCCTAGAATCTGCAAGCAGTCGCCATATCCACTCGGCCAACGGAAACTGTCACGTAATTAAGGGAAATTAAGATCTATATGTACCTAGAAGCGGGCACAGATAGAAGACTAGTCGAGGGTGTTCAACGAACGTATTCGGAACTTTGCATTAGAGCTTTTCGAGAGTGCTCAACTTTAATTTCTTAAAGGGGCTTAGTATAATATTTATAAATAAATATTAAATTATTAATATTCTTCGAGTTTTCGAAAACCAATAAAAAACTAAAGTTTAAAAATATAAAAATCAAAGATAGAGAGAGAAAGAGAGAGAGAGAGGGAGAGAGGGAGGGAGAGAGAGAAAGAGATTTAAATTCTAATTCAAAGATTTTTTCAATATTCTATTTAAAAAAGTAAAGTCAACCCGTCACCCCCAAAAATGATGGGTAAATTAAAATATCCCGCCGCTCGTGGCAAAAAAAGTAACCCTAATCCCCCTCCCTCAAATAAAAATTGAAGGGCGAAGTAAAATATCCCCCTGGCGCCCAAATATCCAACCCCTTCGGCAAGAAGAAAGTGTAAAATGTAGAAGAATGGAAAGGAATTAGAGAAGCAAAAGTCAAATCATAATTCAATTCAATTGCTCAGAGCAAGGTATATTCCGCAAAAATAGGCAATTTATTCAAGTTAAATTTTCCTTAAGCCAGGCTTTTCAAAGATCAAAATCTTATCATCAGAGGAAGTCGCTGGGATAGATAAGTTGGCAAAGGCCAAGATTTAAAATTTGAAAAAATAAAATAAAATAAAAGTTGTAGGGGGAAGAAACAACAGGGCAAAATTCTGCCCGAATGCAAGCAAATATATATATATATATATATATATATATATATATATATATATATATATATATATATATATATATATATATATATATAACCTGAAAAATAATATATTGTTAAAGTAGTATTTGATTTGGAGATGCGTCCACTTATATATTGTTAAAGTAGTATTTGATTTGGAGATTCGTCCACTTATATTTTTAGTTGCATTTGAAATGGCATTTTCATCACTAAACGCACAGAGAAAGAGAGAAAGAGAGAGAGAGAAAGAAGAGAGAAAAAAGAGAAAAAGAAAGAAAGAATGAAAGACTTTTTATCTTAAACTTGAATTCCGATCAGAAATTATTGTTATTTGTCAAAATCAGTTTTTACGAATTAAATTGAATTATTTTTTTCAACATAATTTCATTAGTTTTTACAGAATTATTTTAGATTTCATCTCAGTAAACTTGAATTATCTGAGTTGTTTTAACATTTTTCCATTCGTCCACATCTTTTTAAGGGTCTCTCTCCGTCGTTCGTAGCTTCGGGTTAGGGTTAGGGTTAGGGTTAGGGTTATGGTTATGGTTATGGTTATGGTTTGGATTAGGGTTAGGGTAAGGGTTAGAGTTTGGGTTAGGGTTACGGTTAGGGTTATGGTTAGGGTTAGGGTTTGGATTAGGGTTAGGGTTTGGGTGAATAAGTTTGGATTCACGATTTAGTTTCAAATAGAATTGTCTGTCCATCCGTTTATTGTTGAATCAGCATTTGATTTTGAGATTCGCCCACGTATATATTGTTAAAATAGCCTTTGATTTTGAGATACGTCCACGCAGAGTTAGGGTTAGAGTTAGGGTTATGGTTAGGGATAGGAATAATGTTAGGGTTAGGGTTGGGGTTAGGGTTAGAGTAAGGGTTAGGGTTAGAGTAAGGGTTAGGGTTAGGGTTAGGATTGGGGTTAGAATTAGACTTAGGGTTAGGGTTATGGTTAGGATTAGGGTTAGGGTTAGGGTTAGGATTAGGGTTAGGGTTAGGGTTAGGGTTAAGATTAGGGTTAGAGTTAGGGTTAGGATTAGGGTTAGTATTAGGGTTATGGTTAGGGTTAGGGTGAATAAGCTTGGATTCACGTTTAAGATTCAAATAGAATTGTCTGTCTGTCCGTTTATTATTGAAGTAGTGTTTGATTGGAGATGCGTCCACGCATATATATATATATATATATATATAGATATATATATATATATATATATATAGATATATATATATATATATAGTTGGCTTTGATTTAGAGATGCGTCCACACATATATTGTTGAAGTAGCATTTGATTTAGAGATGCGTCCACACATATATTGTTGAAATGGTATTTGATTTGGAGATGCGTCCACTTCTATCATAGTTGCCTTTCAACTGGCATTTACATCGCTAAACGCGCAGATTGGATGGACGCATCTTCTGAATATTTGTTCTTGTTACATAATGTGTGACTCAAACAAAACAGTGAATATTTCTGTAGAAAACGATTCTCTATATCACTCATATATATATATATATATATATATAATTTATTTAGATACTGTATATTACATATTTACTGTATAATATACAGTATCTAAATAAATTATATTAGCTCTCTTATATGTTTATTTACTCCTCTGCAGGAGTTAGGCACAAGGCCAGTTTTATCTTACTCCCACAAGTAAGATGTGACCACAGCTTGGGTCGAGTAAGTGGGGTTTGAAAAGCCAGCACCCGAGAAAGTGAGCACTCTGGCCATTAAAAATTGCCTGGGCAGCCCCGTCGGCATTCCCCGGTAGGGGCGCCTCAGGCAGTAAGCAATAAACTTACTCCTCCCCAAAGAGGGGAGGCGAAGCCTGGGAGGGTGAACCTCCTAGAACTGCACAGGACAAACACACAGACAGGTGGAATCAAGCCCCGAAGGACAAGACGACACCCGTCTATAGGGTGCAGTATCCATCGGAACAGAATGATCAAGCACTTTATTTGATTTCTTTTCATATACAACCTGACACACACTATATATATATATATATATATATATATATATATATATATATATATATATATATAATGGACGGTGGCACCGAGATGGGCTCAAGCCCCCTCACTTTTTGATTTGCCCCCCTCCCCCCACTTTACGGTTATCAATAATTAAGTTGATATGCATGTGTTTAACCTTGCCCCTACTTTTTAGGAGAAGAACTTTTATTACTGTCCCGCCGGCCCTATATATATATATATATATATATATGCGTGTCTCTCTCCTTCTCTCTCTCTCCTCTGGGTGGGTGTCAATATTCCTAGAAAAACTTGTTTATCATTTTTCTCGGAATCTGAACGGAAAATCCTAGTTTCATTTTGTTTTACGTATCATTTTGTTTTACGTATCATCCAATCAAATTGCTTGAAAATCACCAGATGATGACGTGTTTTATTCCCATATAACAAGAAGAGTTGACCTTCGTCTCTCATTGTTCAATAATAACGTCAACACGTCATTTAATAATTTTACAATTTCAA
Source organism: Sepiola atlantica (assembly GCA_963556195.1). Classification (NCBI taxonomy): domain Eukaryota; kingdom Metazoa; phylum Mollusca; class Cephalopoda; order Sepiida; family Sepiolidae; genus Sepiola; species Sepiola atlantica. The sequence goes on along the minus strand of CAUVYP010001154.1, from coordinate 9,359,028 downwards.
GTTTTCCTTCTTGAAGTTTCTCCAAAATCGACGAAAATCGTAACCTGATTATATAAAAACTGTAAGTAAAATTTTAATTCTAAAATATTATATTAATAATTTGAAAGCGGCCGATAACGATGAAACTCGCCCTTTTAATACTTTTTTTAAAAAATACAATCTATTTTACGATTATATACAAACAATTAATTGGGAGATATATACGAGCACCTATTTCACTGTCCTAAAGTTTGTGTTAAACAAACTTAACTTACTTACATAGCCAGTCCTGGATATTGACTGAGAATCCTGAGTTTGTCCTCAAAATGGCCGAAGCAGTTTACGATTTGAAAGCCGCGAAAAAAATGTAAAAAGGCAGACGACACTAAGCATTCGAATGGTTAGTTTAGGGTAAAAAACAGTTTTTGTCACTTAACAAAAAAGATTAAAAAAACTTCCTCAAAATGGCTTTCAAATCGTAAAGGGCTTCATCATATCCGGGACTTACTCTAGATTCTCCGTCAATACTCGGAACTAACTCCGTAACAACTGAAATCATATGGGAGCCCATTTCCAACAAAAAAAACATTCCCCACTCTTTCATATTATAAGCATAGATTAAAAAAAAGTTCCTTGTTTAAATTTTTAGTGGTGTGTTCAGTTTTCTATGTATTCGACATGATTTAACAAAACAAAACTCTTAGTGGGAGGGGGGGGGCGACATTAGATGGAATTTTTCCATCGACTTTTTATCTACTAGCGAGTCGGTGCTTATCAAGTTCCAAAGGCCACTCAAGGACAAGGGTTAATGAGTGTGACGAGAGGTTTGGTAACGATGGTTGACACTGGGCAGAGTTTGATTATTTAGAAAGACGGCTCAACAAGAATTTGTTAATATTGGACTTGTAGTCAACTATGAAGCAGTCCCGTGGTATGGTGTTCCGTAGACGAGTTATTCTGGGAAATTCTTGTTAAATCGTGGAAGTTTCGTTTTGTTTTGGGTACAAAGCGGAAAAAAATGAAAATAATTTTCAGTGGTTGTAGCTAGACGAGTTCTTGGTGTGAATGTTTTACAGGGTCTATCGAGCACCTACGATGAAAATACCGATAGAGCAGAGAAAGACTAGCAATCTCTCTTAAGAGAACATCTCCCACTGGATTTCAGAGTCGGTATTGTCCTCTGTCAATGCAGAAAATGGTTGTTTGTGCGTCACCTCCCCAGATGTGGCAACACTACTCCATCTTTGGACGTATTTGACTCTTATACAAGTAGAGAATTGCGTCAGAGGTGAGATACTTTCTGGAGCGATAGAATGATCCAACATCCGGCGACCTTGGCAACGGATTTGAGGGAAGTCTGCCATTTCGGTCTGGAGTAAATGTCGTTCCTAGAAGCTTATATTGTGAAAATCGAATTGCTTCAGTCTAGAAGGATTTCTCCTTCACTGACCGAGATAAAGTAGTCAGAAAATCAAAAATAAAACGGAATTAATTCCGTTTTATTTTTGATTGTTTGAAAATACTTTTTTTAAATAGTTTATTTTAAAAATATTTTTTAAGACTTTATTTTTTAAATAGTCTGATATTTTTTTTTCTGAATAGAAATGTAACAACATTAAAATATTAGTAATAAATCTAGCTTTTTAGGGCAGTAACCAAATGTTTTTCGCTCTGCGTTTTGCTTATATTAGAGAGAGATAGGGAGGGAGATATATGAGCACGCACGCATATGAGCTTAGAGAGAGATCACCACGCACACACACACACATATATCAGCACGCACACACATATTTCCCCCCCTCTCTCTCTCCTCCTCATCCTCTCTCTCTCTACATGAGGAGAAATAAAAGAGAGAAACCACTTATATTAGAGAGAGATAGGGAGGGAGACATATGAGCACTCACGCACGCACACATAATGAGTTTACAGAGAGAGATCTCCGCCCGCGCATACATAACAGCACGCATACACATATCCCCTCGCTTTCTCCCTCTCTCTTCACCTCCCTCTCACTCCCCCACACTCTCTACATGAGAAGAAATAAAAATAATACTTTTCAAATAGTTTATATTAAAAATATTTTTAATAGTTTTTTTTAAAAGTCTAATAGGTTTTATGAATAGAAATCTATCAAAACGTAGCAATAACTAGTTTTTAGGGCAGTTAACCAAATGTTTTTTTTGTTTTTTGGATGCGAAATAGACGTGACCCCTAACCATCACCGCCCTCCACTTATATTAGAGAGAGATAGGGAGGGAGACATATAAGCACGCACGCATATGAGCTTAGAGAGAGATCACCGCGTGCGCACACATATATCAGCACGCATACACAAATCCCCCCCCCCTAACTCTCCTCCCCCTCTTTCCCTCTCTCTACATGAGGAGAAATAAAAGAAAGAGAAACCACTTAGAGAGATAGGGAGGGAGATATATCAGCACGCACGCATATCAGCTTAGAGAGAGATCACCGCACACACACATACACACATATCAGCACGCATACACATATTTCCTCGCGCTCTCTTTCTCTTCCTCCCACTCGCCCTCCTCCTCCTCCTCTCTCTCTACATGAGAAGAGATAAAAATAGAAGTTACGTAACACGAGCGAGAAACATCCAATCAAATTGCTTGAAATGATCACGTGTGTCTTTGCCAATGCCACGCCCACCATCGCTGCGCCCACTCACCTCGCCATAACAATCGAGTCAACAGTGAATCTCGTCCTTCTTGAATCTTCTCCAAAAATCGACGAAAATCTTAACCTGTAAGTAATGTGATTTCAAAATATTATATATCTTTAGATAAAGAAAACAAAATATACTTTAATAGAATGGTGCTGGTGTATTTGAGCGGTACCAACTTTCGTTAGACAAAAAAATAGATTGAAACTTTTAGATAGACGACCACGCCCTATTTTTTTTGTCTCATTTTAATGAATTCCTTTTTTTTTTACTTCTACAATTTGTTTTCACATAAAAAATCAGACATAACTCCCCCCCCTTTTTGCCTCTTCTGATATTATTGTAGAATAAAACCACTGATATAAAAAAAAGATTCTACTTTTATAAGGCGGTTACGTGTCAGAACCCTGAAAAAAAACCACTCTTAATTTCAAGTCGGGGATCAGTTTCTTACATAAATTAAACGTAAAATAATCCCCCATTTCCTGGCCATTCTACGATTTTAGGGCAGTTAAATTTATATAAAAAAAATAATCCCCCACTCTAAATTCTAAAATTAGTTTTTCGATTTTTATTTTTTATTTTTAACCAATTTTGTTCATTTTAAGGGGGGGCTACGTTTTTTAGCGATTACATGTGATTTTACGATATTGCCACTCGGACTTAGGGCGATTGTGTAGAATTTTCAACAAAGAAAAAAGTAGTCAACAAATAAATGTTACCAAAGGCAAGAAAAATAACTTTTCTAATTATCTTTTTTAAATCGATGGCTTTGCAGCCTTGTAAAGCCGTATTCAAGATGGCGCCATATTTTACTCGATGTGAAACCTCGATGTTTTAGATTTAACAACATAAAATACACTTGTCACCGATAGAGAGGGGGGTTATATCAACACACACACACATACATACACACACACATTAGAGATAAGCGCACACACGCACACATATCCCCTCTCTATTTTCGGCTAGAATCAAAGTGTAGTATCGGTTTCTGATACTCTTCATCTTTTCTGTCCTCAATTAGGGTATAAGAAATCCTTCTAGACTAAGGCAATTTTATTTTGTCCACCTTAAAGACCTATTTGTGTCTAACTCTGCCCTCGTGGGGAGGCAAGTAAACAGGAACTAAAAAATGGTGCACAGATTTACAGTCAGAAAAGTCAATAGTTTATATATATATATATATATATATATATATATATATATATATATACTAACTGTGAGTTAATTAACGTTGTTTTCTCTAAGGCTTTCTTATTCCTATGCTAAAATGTAACTTAGTTATGGGATTGAGTTATGTTTGAAAAAATTGCTTTATTATTCTAATTCTGTTTTAATCTGTATATATATATATATATATATATATATATATATATATAAAATCAATTATTCCGAAATCTAATGCCTTCCATATTTTGTTTTTTCAGTGTGTTTTCATCATTTCAACAATGGCTTCTTCGAATCAACAGGAATCTCTCTACGAATGTGTGGGCTGCGACTGCCAACTAAGCAGACTTTCCAAATCGCTTCCATGTTTCCATGGCGTCTGTGAATCGTGTTTCGTCAATACTTTAGACGAAGCGAAGACAATTTGCAAATGTCCGAAATGTGAAGAAGAATTCGCGAATTGGGAAGAATTTGTCATCTCCCCGATTTTGCGGAAGGAAATCTTGCGGAAAGAATTGTCTTCGTCGGAATGGTCCTGTGATTGGTGTTCCGAGGATGGCGTATCATCCGCGGCGAAGTATTGGTGCGCGGAATGCGGGAAGTTGTTATGCAACACATGCATCCGATACCACAAGAAATCGCTAAAGATGCACATTTGCGAAGATTTGGACGCAATGGAGAAGTCGGATGCGATCGCGATGATGATGGATCGGAATAATAATTGCGCTTTTCATGGGGAAAAGATTGAATTGTTCTGTGAAGGATGCGGCAATTGTTATTGCGCGAAATGTTACGCTGCTCATCCGAGTGAGTCGTTGATCCCCGACAAGTGCGCGAATGTGGCTCCCTTGAAGGTGAGGGAGGCAGCTTTGAAACGAGAGGAGCAACTCCCCACGGTGGAGAGAGAAATGTCCGAATTTGAGGCACGTGTGAAGATGTCGAGTGAAAGGGTTAGTGGATTTTTGTCGGACTTAACATCGAAATGCGATCGGAAAGTTTCGGAAATCTGGTCGGATTACGAAACGATTGTGGAAAAGGCGAAAGAAGACGCTTTCAATCTGAGCGAGCGAATCGAACGCGAAAGCGAAGAAGAGATGCAAAGATGGCGAAGAATCTTGCAGGAAAATCAACAAATTCTGCGAGAAATCCAAACATGGCGGATGAATTTCCAACATTTCTTCTCGTCTTCTTCTTCTCGTGAAGATCGGAAAGATGTCGACATTCTTGACGGAATGAAATTCTTGGTCGACTCGCCGCGATTTCCATTATTCCGACATTCGTTGCGACGACCGGAGACGGAGACGAAGTGTGAATTGTCCGTCACATTTCCGGATTATTGGCGGAAATCATTGGAAAGTCGAGACATCGGATCCGTCTCGTTCGTCCGCGGAAAAGCTGAGAAATTAATCCAAGAAAATCGATTCGATTTGCCAAAATCAATAAATAATCAATCAATAAATCATCGAAATATAAAATCGATTAACGTAAATAAAAATGACAAACACATTTTTATTTGCGATGAAAACAATCGTTCGTTGATTGAAATGAATGAAAATGGGAAAATTCTGATTGAATTTCAATTTTCTAAATCAACAAATCGACGATTCTTTCCCCTTGACATTTGTTTCATTTCATCATCAAACATTTTTGTCGTTTGTGGTGCAAATATTTTTTCAGGGGACGAAAAAAATCTGTTGTTTTTTGAACGACAAAAAAATTTTCCTTTTTTTCATTTAAAAAATTCTTTAAAAACACAAAATTTTTTAATTTCTTTGTGTGAAAAAAATGGAACAATTTTTGTTTTTGATGAAAATTTCAAAATTCATTCGTTTTCGAAAAAAGGTGAAAAACTGGAAACTTTTGAAATTGAATGGGGATTTGACAAAAGGGGATTACATGGCTTTGACTCCCGGATTCGTGTTGATCCCTCAAGTGGGGATTTTTGGTGGTCAAATTCTAATCATCGTGAATTGATTTGTTTTGATTCCAAATGGAACAAAATTTGTTCGATGGAAAAAAAAGAAAAATATTTTGATTTTTGTTTCAACGAATTTGGACAAATTTTTTTTTGTGATTTTAATGCAATTTTTTCTTTTCCGAACAAAAAATTGTTTGAATTTCAAGAAAAACAAAAAAATTTAAATTCAATTTTCGTTTTTGAAAATAAAATTTTTGTTTTTGTTGAAAAAAATCGAAAATTTGGAATCGAAATTTTAAAAATTCTTTATTAAAAAAATAAAAAAATTGAAATTTTTAAATTCGTTTTTTTTTTCTTTTTACGAAATTTTTTGTTTGATTTTATTTATTTTTATTTGTGTGTAACACATTGTTTAGTGTGTGTAACACATTGTTTAGTGTGTGTAACACATTGTTTAGTGTGTGTGTGTGTTTTACGTGTGTCTATTTGTGTCTAACGTGTATATAGTACATTGTTTGTGTGTATATATGATTCATTATGTATACGTCTGTGTTACATGTATTGTTCATTATTTATGTGTGTGTATTTGGTTAATGCGTGTGTGTACTGTACGTGTGTTTACTATTCATTATGTGTGTGTATATTGTATGTATGCGATTTGTGTTTATTGATGTTTAGACGTATGTGTATATTATGTGTTTGTGTATATACACTGCTATTTATTTGTGTATGTGTGTGTGTATACACTGCCATCTATTTATGTATGTGTGTATATACACTGCCATTTATGTGTGTGTGTGTGTATACACTGCCAGGTACTTGTCCAGATATTGACCCTAATTTCCGTGGCTGCCCGGCAGCAGCAAGCCGGCAGCTGACGGAAACGTCCGAGAATTGCCGAGTCGGCAGACGACAACAATGTAAGACGATGAATAAACGTAAAGAAAAAGAAATGCATATATTTTTATACAAAAAAATGAAATAAATGAACAAACCTGAAAAAATAGCTGAAATTAATAAACTTTTTTTTTAGTATTATTTTTTAACCATCTTTGTAAGAACTTTTTGTAGAAACGCTAACTTTTTAAACCATTTTTTTGTAACTGATATAAACTGTTTTTTTTAAACTGTAGAACGCGAAAATAATAATTTTTGTAAACTAGTTTGTTTTTTTTTGCAATTACGCATTGTTTTTTTTTGTTTTTTCCATTCTTTTAGCTGGAGGGGTAAGGGCTTGTTTTTCGTTTTTGGAGGGGGTTAGGGTTAGCGAAATACAGGCATATCCTGGGACCACAGGTAGATCATTTTTAAAATTGTTGATATGGCGAGTTTCGACCGCGAAAAAAACGTCCCCGATCGCAACGAAATCAAAGCCCGGCATTCCTGGGTGGGGCATCTCCAGGCCTATTTCTCCGTCACAGTCTTTCGCGGTACTAGCCGGCAAAGTCGGATACATCGCATAACTTTGGCTCCGGAGAGGCCATTGTACGACGCAGCAGTTCGAAATCCATTTTCTACAATTGCCAAGCGTCTCTCCTTCAAATCGCTAGCGTCTGCTTTTGACGCCAGCCTCGTTTTCGATTCGGCAATTCTCGGACGCTTCCGTTAGCTGCCGGGCAGTCACGGAAATTAGGGTCAATATCTGGACAAGTACCCACTGCCATTTATTTATGTGTGTGTGTAACACTTGCTGTTCGTGATAAATTTGACACTTTTTTGAAATGAAACCACAAAAACTATTCATCAAATTTACGCCGAACACCTTATAAACACGAAACACAATTTATTATTGTGTGTTTATTATGTGTGTGTGTGTATATGTTAGTTGAGTTGTGTATATGTGCGTGTGTGATAATGTGTATGCGTGAAACACATTTGTTTATTATATGTATGTGTTCATGTGATCTTTTTTATGTGTAATTATTCGAATAATTTGGGTGACTCAAATAGGATTTAATCAATAATAAAATTATTTTTGATAAAAAAAAATGGAGGGCAAATTTTGATTAATGATTTATTTAAAATTTCCAACGCAAAAAAAATGTGAATTTCTTTAATTTTCTGTCATTTTTTGAACGGGAAAATAAACTGGATTTTTAAACTAATTAAAAATGGAGGATTTTTTTTGTCAAACGAAAAATTGTACAAAACAATAAAAAATAATTTATCCTCAATTAAAAAAAAAAAGATGTAAATTTAGAATGAAAATTAAAATGTTTTCGAATAAACAAGTAATTATGAAAAGTTTGAATTAAAAAAATAAGATTTCGAATAAATAAATAATTTTGAAAAGTTTGAATTAAAAAATAAGTTTTCGAATAAATAAATAATTATGAAAAGTTTGAATTAAAAAAATAAGTTTTCGAATAAATAAATAATTATGAAAAGTTTGAATAAAAAAATAAATTTTCGAATTATAACAAAACTCATTTCACTTTAAATAATTTGGGTGACTGAAATAGGATTTAAACAATATTTAAATTTTGATAATAAAAATGAAGGGAAATATTGATTAATGATTTATTGAAAAGTTAAACTATTTGATGTCAGTACTTGTGCAGTTTACCGACCGTGCTGAAATAATACCGTTATTATTTAGAAAGCCATCCTTAACATGGGTAGGGGAGCTTTGTTAACTATTCTGTACTTTCAACTAACAATTTAATAAACAAAAGATACCGTCAAAATTTAATTTAATTTGAAAATCTTATCTTTAAAAATAATACGGTCTGTAAACTACACAAGAACCAAGATGGACAAATTTGAATTTGAAAAAGAAAAAATCTAACATGATTTAAATTTAAATAAATAAATTGTTTGCGAAAAATACCGAAACTCTATATAATTTTGGTGACTGAAATAGGATTTGATCAATATTTAATTAATGTTTAATTAAAAAACAATGGATCATCATTTATTGAAAACTTTCAACGCAAAGAAATGGGAATTTCTTTAATTTTCTGTCATTTTTGTGTTTTTTGTGGAAAAGGGAAAACTAAACTGCATTTTTTGAACGAATTAAAATCCTCGAATTTTTGTTTCTGTTAAAAAAGATTGAAAAACTAGAATGAAAATTTAAAAATAAGTTTGAGAATAATATTATGTGTGTGGGTGTGTGTAACGTGCGTATATTTGTGTGTATGTGATGTTTGTGTTTAGTGACGTTTAAATGTGTGTGTGTGTGTGTGTGTATACCGCCATTTATTTATGTATGTGTGGAAAGATGGAAAAACTGGAATTATATTTGAAAAAACATTTTATTGAAAATAAAAAATGAAATTTTTGAATTACGTCTTTTTTTTCGTTTTTAATAAAATAGCGATTTTTTTTTGTTAATTTACTTTTTTTGTGTAAGTGCATATATTTGTTTATTTACATGCGTGTGTGTGTAATATATATATACGCACATTTATGTGTGTGTGTCTGTGTGTGTAATTATTATAAGTTAAACTATTTGATGTTATGGCGTGGCTTTGAGTTTCTCGCCTATCCGTAACTTTGATAAGGTTTGTTTTTACTAAAACATGATTTAGATATTTAACTTATTGAAAAGTTAAACTATTGATCATTGTCGTGTTTGGAACAATACAAACACACATTTCACTCCAGGGCCGGCGGGACAGTTATAAAAGTGTGGGGGGGGCGGTTAAACACATTCGTATATAACTTAATTATTGGTGACCGTAAAGTGGGGGGGGGGGCCCAAGTAAAAAAGGTGAGGGGGCTTGAGCCCCCCACCCGGTGCCGATGCCCATGCTCCTAACATGTCATATTGCCAGTACTGGCAACTGTAATATAGGAAAACCTGGGTGGGGAGTTGGGTAGCAAGATGTTTGTTCACCTTCCAATTACTTTTCTGAATGTTGGTAGAGTCGGGGAAAACAGTGAGCAGGAAGGGAATTCCAATGCCAAGCTATCTGGAGAAAGAAGATATTAGAGTAGACATCTTCTGGCATCTCGGGATCTCTGCAGTGAAGGGGTGGGATTTTGCTGCTCGTCGGGTGGGTCGAGAGTATTTTCGTTTGGGAAGTGCAAATGCAGTAAGTTGATCGTAGCAGGTTCGGTGGAAGTACTTGATGCAACACTGGCGATGTGACAGAGACTGGAGCATTGCAGACAGTACGGGACCTATTAGATTAGAAATCGCTTTTCTTTTTTTGAATCCTGTCCAAGAGGAAGATACCAATAGTTGGCGCACCAGCCCAAATGTGGCAACAATTCTCCATGTTGGTTGAATGATGGCTTTGTAAAGATCTCGGATACGGGCAGCTGTTAGAGGTTTTCTAGCCTGGTAGAAGGAGCCTACCTCTGCAACAGTGACCATCCATTTTTTGCTCTATTCCTTTACAGACTGGAGGTCATTTTCTTAGGATTCACCTATACCCTCCATGTGTGGGCATGCGCTTTGCTCTCATGGAGTGCCATGTCATCAGCAAATACACCCATCTCAGATGCAATTGCATCAGGTAGGTGAAGATCAGGAATAATAGTGATCCAAGTATCAATCACTGGTGCACACGCGCGTTGATGTGATGTTTAGATATACGGCCATCAAGAACAAACTGAATCTTTTAGCAAAGAAAAAGCTGAGTATATTTAATATTCGTGCAGTAATGGCGTACAAGCTGATTTTCCTGAGAAGAACTTCATGCCAGACGTTGTCAAAAGCTTTGGAGATATCAAGCTGCACCTGATTTATTTATAGGATTATTTGCCCAGTTGAAGAGGATGGCCTGAATCTATATTGTTGGTCAGAGAGAAGTTTATCGTTTTGAAAATGGTGGATTATTGCGAGATTGATTTAGGATGAAAAAATTTTAGTGAAGAGCGGGACGAAAGTTATGGAATGATAATTTTGGGAGTCAGTTTGTTCACGAGTGTTCTTGCAAACTTTGGAAATGTCAAAGATGAGCATAGTAGTCCGAATTATGCAAATTATCAATCCTCATCTCAAAAATTCATAAACACATTTTCTTTTAATCTTTTACACGGTTTAAGTAAAAAATAAGTTGAGGAGAATGGCGAAACTAAAAAATGAAGGTGTTAAACTATTTGCTGTTATTGTCTGTGTGTGTTTTTGTCGTCATTAGGTAACTTCATGTGGATAAATCTAGATCTTGAGAGACAAAATTTACCTCAGTCGAGAAGGATTTCTCGTCTGACCGAGAACGAAAGAACATATACTACACTTTAGCAGTTACCACAATACCACATTTACTCTCTAGACTACCCTACTTAAAATATCCTGAAATATTTAAAATTATTTGTTTATGAAAAAAATTACAATATGGGAACATGATAAGGATCGGGACAATAAAAAAAACACTCTAGTAAGACCATCCCAACATTTTCTTTAGAACAGAAAACAAACCAGGCAATGTACGAAGTTTCCAGTCTTTCGGGATGACAACCTCTGTTTTTATGATCTGATTTGTCAAGTCTGTGATCATTTCAATGGCTCTTTTATGCACAGTCTTCAACATTTCTGATGCCTGATGGTCGTCCTCCAGCCTTACCCTTCTTCATCTTACTCACAGCCTTCCATACTATTTCTTTCTTAATTCTTATAGCTGGACCAGATACTGCTTCCAACTACTAGATTTTCATGGTTCCATGAAAACTCAGTATTCAACAATTTCTTATAGTGGCAACATTTCCAAGAATCAGCCATCTTGTCCTGTTCATTTGTTGTTAACACTCGATTGTCATTCCGAATGCACTTCTCTCCAACAATATCCATATTTGTTTTTGCCACCTGTTTAGCTCTCCTGCATATTCTTTTGGTCATCCCTACGTAATATATCTGAAAACCTGACTTTCACAGCTTTCTTTCGACAGAACTCTTCCTTACGATCTTCTGTGTTGAATTCCTCACCTTTGTTAGATACTTTATTCAATTGAACCTTGTAATGCTCTTTAGTCTCACGTTTCTGCTCCCTTAACTAGTATTTTGGTTAGAGAATACCTCTCCAGCCATTTCCTGGGTCAATTTATTTTCTAAATGTTTTTGGCTTGGCTTTTTGTCGTGTGAGGTTCAGACTATATCTAATGGAGAGATCTTAGTTTTTAAACTAAATCATTGCTTACTCTCGGTAAACTCCCCCACTACAATAGAGCCCGCTGAATAAAATCGCATCTTTCCAGCAATAAGGTATTCAACTAAACTAGTCATTGTTTAAATTCAACCAGACCATAATCAATGTATTCTCTGATCAGCCTAAACAATGGAACGTATGACGTGATATAAAGTTTACATCGCCTTTCTAACTAACATCTTAATAGGAAGCCAGAGTCCACATCTCCCGACTTGTATGATCAAGATCGCATTTAACCATTTGATCAGACACACAGCATTCACATATATCCAGTACTCTAGCCATCTCCTCCCCGACCTTATCTCTCTCAGGATGGCATTCCAAAAACCCATTAAAACTATGTACGTGGACCCGTGTTGAACACCTACAACTGCGGAAAAAAGGAAATCCGCTCAAAGGTTGTGCTCGGCCTATGAACTGCAATAATCCGAAACTCGCATTTTTAAATGCACAATAGACAATGCCCACCGTCAGAGACAGGATGCATTCCACAAGCTATTGGGTGCCACCACTCTGGAGCTTCCCAGATTCTGAAAAGACATCGAAATTTCCAGTCAGCGCCCGAGAATCTCCAGGCGAAACATAGTATCCTATATCTTTATAAAGAAACCATTCGCCCATGTATGGAATATTGTTGTCACATCCGGGCAAGTGCACCAACCACAATCCTCTCCCTCTTGGACAGGGTGCAAAAAAGAGTTTCTTCACCACTGTCTGCCAAACTCAAGCCCCTGTCACATCGCCACGGTATTGCATCCCTGTGCTTGTTTTACAAATAATTCCATGGAATGTGCTCTGATGCACTTGTATCCACTTCTTCAACGAAAATACTCATCAATTCTTGGCCTTTTGGCTAAGATCAAAGTGTAGTATCTGTTCCGATGGATACTGCACCCCATACTGGTATTGTCTTGTTCTTCGGGGCTTGACTTATGCCGGTCAATGGGTCTGTCCTGTGCAGTTCTAGGAGGTCCACCCTTCCAGGCTTTGCCTCCCCTCTTTGGGGAGGAGAAAGTTTATTGCTTACTGTCTGAGGTGCCCCTACCGGGGAATGCCGACGGGACTGCCCAGGCAATTTTTAAATGGCCAGAGTGCTCACCTCTCGGGCGCTGGCTTTTCAAACCCCACTTTCCCGACCCGACCTTGTTACCTCAACTGTTCTACATCTTCTAACCCAAGAACCCTCATCTATTCTTTCAACGTGGCCATACCATCGAAGTCTCCAGTTTTTCACATATCTCCCTATACTGTTCAGATTGAATCTTCCTCTGAGCTCATCACGGGTGAGATGGGAGTCTGATCTAAGTAAGATCAGCTTCTATTGTACAATCGGGATGAACTATTTTTGATAAGGCACGTCATGGTCGGCCGCTCGGTTGGATCAGTTCACTCTAACCTCTAGTCTAGTCCAAGTTAGGGCCAAAATGAAGTGTTGCAAATCACGTGACCATTTAGGAAACCAGGATACATACTTCTCATCCACCAGGATATTGTCCTTAGACATCACGGGTCACCACCTATAGCCAACAGATGACCCCGTTGGGACAGTCTTACCCGTTTGCAGTCAAAAAAATTGGGGAAAACGGGTGGTGGAGTATTACGAACAAGCGCCAAATATTGAAATAAATGAAATAGTGTAAAGGGCCGACAACTCTCTTTTTGTTTCACTTTTAAGTGGATAATTTCTTTGAAAATTGAAAATATGAATTTTTTAAACAAGTAATGCAAATTCAATTAATTCAATTAATTAATAGAACATTTATTGAAAATTTATTTTAATTTATTTAAATTTATTAAAATTTGGGAAAATCAACAGTATATTTTTTCATTTCAAAACTAACAGTTTAAAAATTGAAATTAGAAGTCATCGTATTTGGTTTAACATTTTTTAAATTTTATACAGTTTGAAAAATTCTTTTTTTTCTATCTTGAACCGATATATAAATTTAAAGAGAGAAAGAGAGAGGAGGAGAGGGGAACAGAGCGAGAGGAAGAAGGAGATAGAAGGAGACAGTTTGAAGCTGTCTTTTTTCTTATCCCCCCTCCCCATCCTTCACCTTCTCTCTGCTCATCTGTCAGTCTATTAGTGTTCCACTCAAAACTTAAACACTCTAAAACGGTATACAATTCAGAAATTTGTCTAAAAAGACTCTGTGGGGGGGGGGGAGTTGTCGGCCCCTTACAATATTGGAGCTCTTCTAAAATGAACACAAATAAATTTCGGCCCGTCCCTAATCTGCAGAAGTGCCAATTTAAATCATTTTATATTTTTTCCAACAAAAATAAGTTTAAACACAAATAAACTGGTTAACTCCAAGATTTTTATGTTTTGGAATTTTTTACACGAGGGTTGACAATTTGTAGAATTTGGAATATTCGGACTACTGTTCTTGTTCTAATTGTGCTACTAGGACACTGAACGTTACATATACGTAATTCAGCCACGAATGTAAAAATGTGAAAAGGTTGAAAACCCGATGAAAGTGAAAACGACCCGTACCGAGGCCACCGAGAGTTGACAAGGCCAAGCAACTAACTTCCTGCCCCCCTCTGACGTCACTGCATTCCGTGTCAAAACAAGGACCGTAGTAATAACAATAAGAAGGCATTTCGACTTCTCCATTCACTAAATACTCCATCAAAATTCAGGAAATCAACCAATTTTAATGAAGTTTCAGGATTTATTAATTAATGATCACGGAATATAATAAATCCATCACTTTATTATAAAGCTTGGTGCAAATGTATTATTTCTTGTAAACAAAAAACACCTTTACTAAAGTTATCCAAAATATCAAAACATGTTGACCATACGATATTGTAAATATTTAAAACAAAGCATTAGAAAACTTTAAAAATTGCATGTAAAAAAGAAAAGAAAGGAACACGATTCGATTCATCTTGAAACTGATCTTTATTAAATATAAATTTAAAGAAAATAATAATTCACGATCAAATACTGCAAAAAACTGAATTATGAATTACCAGTATTTAAACTTCAAACCCAATCAACCGTAAGTAATTCAGACTTTGAAATTTGTTTATTAATGGACGAGCGGAAACAAGAGAACTTTAGAATGGTTGGCCCGGCAGGGCCTAATTGCTATTCTTTGGCGTCGTCAAATAAAAATAACTTACTTGGGCCATATGATAGATGCGATCCGACAGTACTATGATTGTTGAAACATTCTTATTTTTCCCAAAGAAAATAAAACAACCTATTTTATTATTTTCTCTGCCCCAAATCAATAATATTTCATTAGCAAAAAACATTGCATTTTATTTTCCGAAAGAAAATCAAACTGTGTAAAAAAACTAAACTGTGATTATTTATTTTTGTCAAATAAATTATTTAAAATAAAATTTAGTACAAAACTTTCATTATATTTTCTGAGAAAGCATCACACTTATTCGATTAGACAAAACAGAAAGTTTTTAAAATCGGAAAGAATTTCGAACGGGCACCGCTTAGAGTCGGCCGATCTTCACCAATGTCACAAAACAACAAAAACACATAGACAAACTTTCTTTTTTACCAGTTGTTTTTCGTATTGTTTGTTTACGTAAAATAAAACAAAAATGTATTTATTTGATAACAGTAATTTCGCTATGTTTTTTTAATTTTTTGTCTTTTTTAAATTTTTTAAATTTTTCTTGAAAATATAACTAAAAATCTTAGGACGCAGCAACATGGGTGTTTTACCCCACCCTATAGACCGGTATTGTCTGGGCCTTCGGGTCTTGATTTCCGCCGGTCTATTGGTTGTCTGTCCTGTGCAGTTCTAGGAGGTGCACCCTCCCAGGCTTTGCCTTCTCGCCCTTTGAGAAGGGGTTAGTTTATTGCTAATCGCCTGAGGCGCCCCTACCGGGGAATGCCGACGGGGCTGCCCAGGCAATTTTTAAAAAATGGCCAGAGTGCTCAAATTCTCGAGCGCTGGTTTATCAAATCCTACTTTCCCGACCTTGTGTCACATCTTACCGCTGTGGGAGGTAGATAAATAGAAGCAACATATCGAAATTGTCGACTGCTACCATTCGGCTCGTCATCTCTCGGGCGTTTACGTAGCATGCCCGAACGCTTCCGACGCGAAATTCACGGAAATTGGGTCAGGATCGATAGAAGTACCAAAAAACGATAAATAATTATTTTAGTTTAAAAACAAACATAAAACAAGTGGGGCATTTATAACGACAGCTAACAGAACGAAAAGGGGTTAAAACAAACAAGAAAAACAAATAGGCAACAAATAAATGTTACCAAAGGCAAGATAAGTTACTCTTCAACTAACCTGGATAAGTTTATTTGTGTTTTAACATATTTTAAAGCGTTTTTTTGTGTTCAAAACAAACCTGGTGTCCACCTTTTCAGTTAGAACGCAAAACAAAATGGCTGTACGAGAATTCTTGATAATCGGTGAAAAGTCGAAAAATAAACAAACTAGTGTTAGAAACACATCAAGAGAGAGCCAAACCCCTCAATTGAAATCGTAACATAAAATAATTTTGAGTTTAATTCTCAAAAAGATCGGCGCTGTTGTAGAACTTGTCTTTATTTTTCACGCTTTGAATTTTCTGCGAAGCTGCTTTTCGAGGTGGCCATTTTGAATTTTTCTGCAGGGATCGTTAAATCGTCAAACCACTAAATTTATAAATCCTTCAGCCGTGCGATTATTTAAGACGAGCCAAGCGAAAGAAGATTAGATAAAAGTAAGTATAATGTTATTTGAATTAGTTTACCTTTTTGTAAATATATTTTTATTAACTTTCTAAAGGTAACACATGTTATTCTCTAAGTTTTAGTTTATTAACATGAGAGGAACAATTAATACAAGCAATACATGTGTTCTATAATCGTTTTAGAGCCGTATATAAACAATTTAGACGTGTGCAAGAATGTTTCTATAAACTATTTCAGATAGTTTCTTTGCCACTTATGCAGAACAGGAACACTAGCTGAAATCTATTTAGCAGAGCTTCAATGGTGTAAGAAGGGGCAGACAACTCAGTTTGGCACTTGTGCAGATGCGGTACACGAGCCGAAATTTATTTTCGAAGAGTTCCAATGGTGTAAGGGGCAGACAACTCTCTTTTTAGTATATTGATAGAACATTTATTGAAGAAAATAGAATTTGGGAAAATGAACAGTATATTTTTTCATTTCAAAACCAACAAAACGAACAGTCCTCTTGTTTGGATGAACAGATTTTTAGTTTTTTTATAGTTTTAAATATTAAATTATCGCAGAAATTAAAATTTTTCAAGGCATTCACGTCGATTACGTCCATTTTCGGAGAAGCTAGACATTTTTCACAAATTGCGAATTGCGATAATTTAATATTTTAAACTAAAAAAAATCAAATATCTGTTAATCCAAACAAGAAGACTGTTCATTTTGTTGGTTTTGAAATGAAAAAATATACTGTTCATTTTCCCAAATTCTATTTTCTTACACCATTGGAACTCTTCTAAAATAAATTTTGGCTCGTGTACCGCATCTGCACAAGTGTCATCTGTTTTTCTAGTTCGTCCGTAAATGCTCGTAATCGACATGACTGCCTTGAATATGCGCGAGTTATTGTATTTAACCAGTACTCAACAGAAAGTGGTGGATTTTTTGCAAGCGCATAGACTCCTTTCATTTTCTTCGATAAATATTCTATCAATATACTGTTGATTTTCACAAATTGTTATTTCTTCGAAAAATGTTCTATTAATTGAATTTGCATGACTTCGAATTTTTTTAAAGTGCATATTTTCCATTTTCGGAGGAATTGCGTAGTAAAAAAGAGTTGTCTGCCCCTTTCTTACACAATTGGAGCTCTTCTAAAATAAATTTTGGCTCGTGTTCCTATTCTGCATAAGTGCCGTTTCTTTTGATTGGACATTTTTATAACGACAGCTAACAGAACGATAGGCAACAAATAAATGTTACCAAAGGCAAGATAAATTACTCTTCTACTAACCTGGATAAGTTTATTTGTGTTTAACTTATTTTAAAGCGTTTTTTTTTGTTCAAAATAAACCTGGTGCCCATCTTTTCAGTTAGAACGCAAAACAAAAAGGCTGTTCATAATCCATGTACGAGAATTCTTGATAACCGGTGAAAAGTCGAAAAATAAACAAAATAGTAATTTTATTTTGTAAAAAAAAACCCTGGTATCCATCTATTCAGTTAGAACGGAAAAATGACTGTTCATAAGTCCAGCACGTTGATCCTTGATAATTGGTGAAAAATCGAAAATTTTCGTTATTTTAGCGATTATCGAAACTGTAATTTCAGTCACTTGTTTTCGTTCTAACTGAACAGGTGGACACCAGGTTTGTTTTGAACAAAAAACTCTTTAAAATAAGTTTAAACTTTTCGCATTTTATAAAAGATGTTTTAATTTTGACTTTTATAAATATGAAACATTTTAAAAATGTGAACTATTGTGCAAAACTATATGATTGTTGAATTGGACATAAGACATCTGCACCAGCCATACATATTGTTCTTGTTTGAAAATCGTTAAAGTGGGATTTTTTTCAATTATTTGGAAAGAGAAATTCTATACACAGACAGGTGCTTTTTTCATTTATTCAATCTGTCCAAATGATATTATGTATTGTGTCAGTTCGGGTTAGGATTTTCTGTCAGTGCTTCAGAGAGACAATGAGTTCCCAAGTGGATTAATTGATCTGCAGGGTAAGTTAGAAAACAACTTAAACATTTACAGGAATAGTGACAGGAGTGCAATTGACAAAACAATATCTCAGAACAAATTATGAGGTTCGTCTCATTATAAGGTTCTTTAATAACTTTTTTGTTTAAATACAAATTATAATGTTCGTCTCATTATAAGGTTATTTAAGCATTTTCTTGTTTAAATACAAATTATAATGGTCGTCTCATTATAAGGTTCTTTAAGCATTTTCTTGTTTAAATACAAATTATAATGTTCGTCTAATTATAAGATTCTTTAAGCATGTTCTTGTTAAATTACAAATTATAATGTTCGTCTCATTATAAGGTTCTTTAAGCATTTTCTTGTTAAATACAAATTATAATATTCGTCTCATAGGATTCTTTAAGCATTTTCTTGTTAAATACAAATTATAATGTTCGTCTCTTTATAAGATTCTTTAAGCATTTTCTTGTTTAAATTACACATTATAATATTCGTCTCATTATAGGATTCTTATAACGTTTACAGGAATAGTGACAAGGGAGCAGTCGACAAAACAATAGTTAAAGTAGGTGAAAAAGGAGGAAGAAAACAGGGACCAGGAGTCGATCTGGTACTCGTATTACTATGTAATATTGATCTTAGAGATGAGGTAGTTACTTAGTTTAGAGCAGCGGTTGTCAATTTTTATAAACAACTAAATGTATAATTTTTTACTTTAATTGACAACTAATATGAATTTAGAAAATAGTAAATACACTTATATCTAATGCTAGCAAATATATGCTCCATCTGGTCGCATATTGCCAGATAGGGATGATGGTCTCATGGTGAACGAACATATACTAGACAGACCCCAAAAGTATGTAATGATTGTGAGGATTGAATCATGACAGACGAATCTTATCTTCCCCCCGAAAAAAGGAGTGAAGGCTTGGGAGTATGATATCATTATTGTTTTGAAAGTATCTGCTTCCTCATAATTAAATAAACTTAATTATAATGAATGTAGGTTACATCGGCCGAAACGTTGTGATAAAAACACCAAAGATGAAAACAGTAGACCGAATATACCAAATTCTACATGAACTTAATTATAATGAATGTTTCAAATACTAAATTAAAAATTAATGTGTATGCAAATATATTTAAATATCATGTTTTAATTGAAATTTCTTTCATTTATAGGAACTATGGATAAAAACCAAAAGATTTTAACAAACTGAATAGAAAAATGTTTGCTTGATGGGAGTAGAAAATAAATCACAACGGTTTCATTTAATAAGTACGAGGGACATTCAATAAGTAATGCTCCTGACCCATTTCCCATAGCAGTAGATTAATGAAACGATCCCCGTATACAAATAAACACAAAGGATAAACTTCACGCATGTAAGTTGTGTAGATCATCATTTGAATATTCATCGAAATTAAAAATACAAAATCTAGAGAATAATCTACTCATGGAGTATCTGGCTCAGCATGTTAAAAATATCAATTAAGTTAGGGCCAAAATGAAGTGTTGCAAATCATGTGACCATTTAGGAAACCAGGATACAGACTTCTCATCCACCAGGATCTTGTCCTTAGACATCATGGGTCACCACCCACAGCCAACAGATGACCCCGTTGGGACAATCTTACCCCTGATAGGGCTGAAAATGGTCCGTAAATAATTGGGGAAAACGGGTGGTGGAGTATTACGAACAAGCGCCAAATATTGAAATAAATAAAATAGTGTTAAATAAGTAATGCACATTCAATTAAAAATATAAAATCTAGAGAATAATCATCTACTTATGGAGTATCTGGCTCAGCATGTTAAAAATATCAATTACAAAATATATGCAAACTGGAATGGGTGAGTTTGAATTATCTAATAGACACCATCCTCGAGTGTCTTCTGTCTCTCTCTGTACAACGGTTTGTAGATACAACCTGACATGAGGATACTTCACCCTGCAAGTAAACCCTGACCAAATATTCAAAATAACATAGTATTCGCAACACAAATAAGATCATCTCGACACAGGTATATACTGGCTCATACGAGGAATGGTGCACCTTCTCCAAGTCATGTTACCTCAAGTAACAGCACTTAGCTAAAAACTCCACCAGACCAGATAGATTCTTGTCCTGGAATCGTGTACAACCAAGAGACCACAAGAAAGATATACCATAACATAACAAACTGGCCAATTCGGAAGAGGGATATTATGTTCTTAACATCTTTACTAACTCAACATTTGACAAGTAAAGAAGAATTTTAATGGGATATCTATGTATCTCATATAGATATCAAGTGTTAGCCTCAGGAAGAGGCCCCTTGATTTATGAGAAATTCGACTGAAGTAAAATGAAACAAAAAAGAAAAATGATATGTGTTAGTTTCAAGAGAGAGAGAGAGCTCCTTGATCTGTTCGAACTGATGTAAAATAAAGAACAGAGAAAGACCTTTTGTATGTGAATTGTAGGACTCAGAATTTAACGAAAGTTCAGGTTTTAAAATCAACATGCGGAACCACACTAGTGAAACACCTTATGGTTGTAGAGTGTGTGCCTCTGAATTTTCAAAAACATACAATTTAAAAAAACGCATGCGGACCCACACTGGGGAGTTTGAATTACCTACTAGACACTATCCTCGAGTGTCTTCGGTCTCTCTGTACAAGGGTTTGTCAGGACAACCTGACATGAGGATACTTACCCCTACAAGTAAACCCTGACCAAATATTCAAAATTACATAGAATCCGCAGCACAAGTAAGATTTCCTCATACGAGGAATAGTGCATCTTCTCCTAGTGATGTTACCTCAAGTAACACCACATAGCTGGATACTCCACCAGACTAGATGAATTCTTGTCCTGGAATCCGGTAAGACCAACAGACCACAAGAAAGATATACTATGACATACTTTACTGGTAAGTTTGGGGAGAGAAAAATTATTCTTAACTTTTTTACTAACTCAATGCTTGAGAAATAAAAGAGGATGTTAATAGAATATTCGGGTATCTATGTATCTCATATAGAGATCAAGCGTTAGCCCCAGGAAGGGGCCCCTTGATTTCTGAGAACTTCGACTGAAGTAAAATTAAACATTCAGGGAGAACTTGAATGCATACTAGACACTGTCCTCGAGTGTCTAAGGTCTCTCTCTACAGGGGTTTGTCAGAAATCCTGACATGAGGACACTTCCCATTTGAAGTAAACCCGTCTTGCCACAAAGGTAAATGATGCCCTTACAAGGATCGTCCCAAAGAATGCGTCTTGCCACAAAGGTTAATGATGCCCTTACAAGGATCGTCCCAAAGAATGCGTCTTGCCACAAAGGTTAATGATGCCCTTACAAGTATCGTCCCAAAGAATGCGTCTTGCCACAAAGGTTAATGATGCCCTTACAAGGATCGTCCCAAAGAATGCGTCTTGCCACAAAGGTTAATGATGCCCTTACAAGGATCGTCCACAAGAATGCGTCTTGCCACAAAGGTTAAGGATGCCCTTACAAGGATCGTCCCAAAGAATGCGTCTTGCCACAAAGGTTAATGATGCCCTTACAAGGATCGTCCCAAAAAATGCGTCTTGCCACAAAGGTTAACGATGCCCTTACAAGGATCGTCCCAAAGAATTCGTCTTGCCACAAAGGTTAATGATGCCCTTACAAGGATCGTCCCACAGAATGTGTCTTGCCACAAAGGTTAATGATGCCCTTACAAGGATCGTCCCACAGAATGTGTCTTGCCACAAAGGTTAATGATGCCCTTACAAGGATCGTCCCAAAGAATGTGTCTTGCCACAAAGGTTAATGATGCCCTTACAAGGATCGTCCCAAAGAATTCGTCTTGCCACAAAGGTTAATGATGCCCTTACAAGGATCGGCCCAAAGAATTCGTCTTGCCACAAAGGTTAATGATGCCCTTACAAGGATCGTCCCAAAGAATGCGTCTTGCCACAAAGGTTAATGATGCCCTTACAAGGATCGTCCCAAAGAATGCGTCTTGCCACAACGGTTAATGATGCCCTTACAAAGATCGTCCCCAAGAATGCGTCTTGCCACAAAGGTTAATGATGCCCTTACAAAGATTGTATCAAAGAATTCGTCTTGCCACAAAGGTAAATGATGCCCTTACAATAGTCGTCCCAAAGAATGCGTCTTGCCACAAAGGTTAATGATGCCCTTACAAGGATCGTCCCAAAGAATTCGTCTTGCCACCAAGGTTAATGATGCCCTTACAAGGATCGTCCTAAAGAATGCGTCTTGCCACAAAGGTTAATGATGCCCTTACAAGGATCGTCGCAAAGAATGCATCTTGCCACAAAGGTTAATGATGCCCTTACAAGGATCGTCCCAAAGAATGCGTCTTGCCACAAAGGTTAATGATGCCCTTACAAGGATCGTCCCAAAGAATGCATCTTGCCACAAAGGTTAATGATGCCCTTACAAGGATCGTCCCAAAGAATGCATCTTGCCACAAAGGTTAATGATGCCCTTACAAGGATCGTCCCAAAGAATGCATCTTGCCACAAAGGTTAATGATGCCCTTACAAGGATCGTCCCAAAGAATGCGTCTTGCCACAAAGGTTTATGATGCCCTTACAAGGATCGTCCCAAAGAATGCATCTTGCCACAAAGGTTAATGATGCCCTTACAAGGATCGTCCCAAAGAATGCGTCTTGCCACAAAGGTTAATGATGCCCTTACAAGGATCGTCTCAAAGAATGCGTCTTGCCACAAAGGTTAATGATGCCCTTACAAGGATCGTCCCAAAGAATGCGTCTTGCCACAAAGGTTAATGATGCCCTTACAAGTATCGTCCCAAAGAATGCGTCTTGCCACAAAGGTTAATGATGCCCTTACAAGTATCGTCCCAAAGAATGCGTCTTGCCACATAGGTTAATGATGCCCTTACAAGTATCGTCCCAAAGAATGCGTCTTGCCACAAAGATTAATGATGCCCTTACAAGGATCGTCCCAAAGAATGCGTCTTGCCACAAAGGTTAATGATGCCCTTACAAGTATCGTCCCAAAGAATGCGTCTTGCCACAAAGGTTAATGATGCCCTTACAAGTATCGTCCCAAAGAATGCGTCTTGCCACAAAGTTTAATGATGCCCTTACAAGTATCGTCCCAAAGAATGCGTCTTGCCACAAAGGTTAATGATGCCCTTACAAGGATCGTCCACAAGAATGCGTCTTGCCACAAAGGTTAATGATGCCCTTACAAGGATCGTCCCAAAGAATGCGTCTTGCCGCAAAGGTTAATTATGCCCTTACAAGTATCGTCCCGAAGAATACGTCTTGCCACAAAGGTTAATGATGCCCTTACAAGTATCGTCCCAAAGAATGCGTCTTGCCACAAAGGTTAATGATGCCCTTACAAGTATCGTCCCAAAGAATGCGTCTTGCCACAAAGGTTAATGATGCCCTTACAAGGATCGTCCACAAGAATGCGTCTTGCCACAAAGGTTAATGATGCCCTTACAAGGATCGTCCCAAAGAATGAATCTTGCCACAAAGGTTAATGATGCCCTTACAAGTATCGTCCCAAAGAATGCGTCTTGCCACAAAGGTAAATGATGCCCTTACAAAGATTGTATCAAAGAATTCGTCTTGCCACAAAGGTTAATGATGCCCTTACAAGGATCGTCCCAAAGAATGCATCTTGCCACAAAGGTTAACGATGCCCTTACAAGGATCGTCCCAAAGAATTCGTCTTGCCACAAAGGTTAATCATGCCGTTACAAGGATCGTCCCAAAAATGCGTCTTGCCACAAAGGTTAATGATGCCCTTACAAGGATCGTCCCAAAGAATGCGTCTTACCACAAATGTTAATGATGCCCTTACAAGGATCGTCCCAAAGAATGCGTCTTGCCACAAAGGTTAATGATACCCTTACAAGGATCGTCCCAAAGAATGCGCCTTGCCAAAAAGGTTAATGATGCCCTTACAAGGATCGTCTCAAAGAATGCGTCTTGCCACAAAGGTTAATGATGCTCTTACAAAGATCGTCCCAAAGAATGCGTCTTGCCACAAAGGTTAATGATGCTCTTACAAAGATCGTCCCAAAGAATGCGTCTTGCCACAAAGGTTAATGATGCCCTTACAAGGATCGTCCCAAAGAATGCGTCTTGCCACAAAGGTTAATGATGCCCTTACAAGGATCGTCCCAAAGAATGCGTCTTGCCACAAAGGTTAATGATGCCCTTACAAGGATCGTCCCAAAGAATTCGTCTTGCCACAAAGGTTAATGATGCCCTTACAAGGATCGTCCCGAAGAATGCGTCTTGCCACAAAGGTTAATGATGCCCTTACAAGTATCGTCCCAAAGAATGCGTCTTGCCACAAAGGTTAATGATGCCCTTACAAGTATCGTCCCAAAGAATGCGTCTTGCCACAAAGGTTAATGATGCCCTTACAAGGATCGTCCACAAGAATGCGTCTTGCCACAAAGGTTAATGATGCCCTTACAAGGATCGTCCCAAAGAATGCATCTTGCCACAAAGGTAAATGATGCCCTTACAAGTATCGTCCCAAAGAATGCGTCTTGCCACAAAGGTTAATGATGCCCTTACAAAGATTGTATCAAAGAATTCGTCTTGCCACAAAGGTTAATGATGCCCTTACAAGGATCGTCCCAAAGAATGCATCTTGCCACAAAGGTTAACGATGCCCTTACAAGGATCGTCCCAAAGAATTCGTCTTGCCACAAAGGTTAATCATGCCGTTACAAGGATCGTCCCAAAAATGCGTCTTGCCACAAAGGTTAATGATGCCCTTACAAGGATCGTCCCAAAGAATGCGTCTTACAACAAATGTTAATGATGCCCTTACAAGGATCGTCCCAAAGAATGCGTCTTGCCACAAAGGTTAATGATACCCTTACAAGGATCGTCCCAAAGAATGCGTCTTGCCAAAAAGGTTAATGATGCCCTTACAAGGATCGTCTCAAAGAATGCGTCTTGCCACAAAGGTTAATGATGCTCTTACAAAGATCGTCCCAAAGAATGCGTCTTGGCACAAAGGTTAATGATGCTCTTAAAAAGATCGTCCCAAAGAATGCGTCTTGCCACAAAGGTTAATGATGCCCTTACAAGGATCGTCCCAAAGAATGCGTCTTGCCACAAAGGTTAATGATGCCCTTACAAGGATCGTCCCAAAGAATGCGTCTTGCCACAAAGGTTAATGATGCCCTTACAAGGATCGTCCCAAAGAATTCGTCTTGCCACAAAGGTTAATGATGCCCTTACAAGGATCGTCCCAAAGAATGCGTCTTGCCACAAAGGTTAATGATGCCCTTACAAGGATCGTCCCAAAGAATGCGTCTTGCCACAAAGGTTAATGATGCCCTTACAAGGATCGTCCCAAAGAATGTGTCTTGCCACAAAGGTTAATGATGCTCTTACAAGGATCGTCCTAAAGAATGCGTCTTGCCACAAAGGTTAATGATGCCCTTACAAGGATCGTCCCAAAGAATGTGTCTTGCCACAAAGGTTAATGATGCTCTTACAAAGATCGTCCCAAAGAATGCGTCTTGCCACAAAGGTTAATGATGCCCTTACAAGGATCGTCCCAAAGAATGCGTCTTGCCACAAAGGTTAATGATGCCCCTACAAGGATCGTCCCAAAGAATGCGTCTTGCCACAAAGGTTAATGATGCCCTTACAAGGATCGTCCCAAAGAATGCGTCTTGCCACAAAGGTTAATGATGCCCTTACAAGGATCGTCCCAAAGAATGTGTCTTGCCACAAAGGTTAATGATGCTCTTACAAGGATCGTCCTAAAGAATGCGTCTTGCCACAAAGGTTAATGATGCCATTACAAGGATCGTCCCAAAGAATGTGTCTTGCCACAAAGGTTAATGATGCTCTTACAAAGATCGTCCCAAAGAATGCGTCTTGCCACAAAGGTTAATGATGCCCTTACAAGGATCGTCCCAAAGAATGCGTCTTGCCACAAAGGTTAATGATGCCCCTACAAGGATCGTCCCAAAGAATGCGTCTTGCCACAAAGGTTAATGATGCCCTTACAAGGATCGTCCCAAAGAATGCGTCTTGCCACAAAGGTTAATGATGCCCTTACAAGGATCGTCCCAAAGAATGCGTCTTGCCACAAAGGTTAATGATGCCCTTACAAGTATCGTCCCAAAGAATGCGTCTTGCCACAAAGGTTAATGATGCCCTTACAAGTATCGTCCCAAAGAATGCGTCTTGCCACAAAGGTTAATGATGCCCTTACAAGGATCGTCCACAAGAATGCGTCTTGCCACAAAGGTTAATGATGCCCTTACAAGGATCGTCCCAAAGAATGCATCTGGCCACAAAGGTTAATGATGCCCTTACAAGTATCGTCCCAAAGAATGCGTCTTGCCACAAAGGTTAATGATGCCCTTACAAAGATCGTATCAAAGAATTCGTCTTGCCACAAAGGTTAATGATGCCCTTACAAGGATCGTCCCAAAGAATGCATCTTGCCACAAAGGTTAACGATGCCCTTACAAGGATCGTCCCAAAGAATTCGTCTTGCCACAAAGGTTAATCATGCCGTTACAAGGATCGTCCCAAAAATGCGTCTTGCCACAAAGTTTAATGATGCCCTTACAAGGATCGTCCCAAAGAATGCGTCTTACCACAAATGTTAATGATGCCCTTACAAGGATCGTCCCAAAGAATGCGTCTTGCCACAAAGGTTAATGATGCCCTTACAAGGATCGTCCCAAAGAATGCGTCTTACCACAAATGTTAATGATGCCCTTACAAGTATCGTCCCAAAGAATGCGTCTTGCCACAAAGGTTAATGATGCCCTTACAAGGATCGTCCACAAGAATGCGTCTTGCCACAAAGGTTAATGATGCCCTTACAAGGATCGTCTCAAAGAATGCGTCTTGCCACAAAGGTTAATGATGCTCTTACAAAGATCGTCCCAAAGAATGCGTCTTGCCACAAAGGTTAATGATGCCCTTACAAGGATCGTCCCAAAGAATGCATCTTGCCACAAAGGTTAATGATGCCCTTACAAGGATCGTCCCAAAGAATGCGTCTTGCCACAAAGGTTAATGATGCCCTTACAAGGATCGTCTCAAAGAATGCGTCTTGCCACAAAGGTTAATGATGCCCTTACAAGGATCGTCCCAAAGAATGCGTCTTGCCACAAAGGTTAATGATGCCCTTACAAGTATCGTCCCAAAGAATGCATCTTGCCACAATGGTTAATGATGCCCTTACAAGTATCGTCCCAAAGAATGCGTCTTGCACCATAGGTTAATGATGCCCTTACAAGTATCGTCCCAAAGAATGCGTCTTGCCACAAAGGTTAATGATGCCCTTACAAGTATCGTCCCAAAGAATGCGTCTTGCCACAAAGGTTAATGATGCCCTTACAAGTATCGTCCCAAAGAATGCGTCTTGCCACAAAGGTTAATGATGCCCTTACAAGTATCGTCCCAAAGAATGCGTCTTGCCACAAAGGTTAATGATGCCCTTACAAGTATCGTCCCAAAGAATGCGTCTTGCCACAAAGGTTAATGATGCCCTTACAAGGATCGTCCACAAGAATGCGTCTTGCCACAAAGGTTAATGATGCCCTTACAAGGATCGTCTCAAAGAATGCGTCTTGCCACAAAGGTTAATGATGCCCTTACAAGTATCGTCCCGAAGAATGCGTCTTGCCACAAAGGTTAATGATACCCTTACAAGTATCGTCCCAAAGAATGCGTCTTGCCACAAAGGTAAATGATGCCCTTACAAGTATCGTCCCAAAGAATGCGTCTTGCCACAAAGGTTAATGATGCCCTTACAAGGATCGTCCACAAGAATGCGTCTTGCCACAAAGGTTAATGATGCCCTTACAAGGATCGTCCCAAAGAATGCATCTTGCCACAAAGGTTAATGATGCCCTTACAAGTATCGTCCCAAAGAATGCGTCTTGCCACAAAGGTTAATGATGCCCTTACAAAGATTGTATCAAAGAATTCGTCTTGCCACAAAGGTTAATGATGCCCTTACAAGGATCGTCCCAAAGAATGCATCTTGCCACAAAGGTTAACGATGTCCTTACAAGGATCGTCCCAAAGAATTCGTCTTGCCACAAAGGTTAATCATGCCGTTACAAGGATCGTCCCAAAAATGCGTCTTGCCACAAAGGTTAATGATGCCCTTACAAGGATCGTCCCAAAGAATGCGTCTTACCACAAATGTTAATGATGCCCTTACAAGGATCGTCCCAAAGAATGCGTCTTGCCACAAAGGTTAATGATACCCTTACAAGGATCGTCCCAAAGAATGCGCCTTGCCAAAAAGGTTAATGATGCCCTTACAAGGATCGATCAAAGAATGCGTCTTGCATCAAAGGTTAATGATGCTCTTACAAAGATCGTCCCAAAGAATGCGTCTTGCCACAAAGGTTAATGATGCTCTTACAAAGATCGTCCCAAAGAATGCGTCTTGCCACAAAGGTTAATGATGCCCTTACAAGGATCGTCCCAAAGAATGCGTCTTGCCACAAAGGTTAATGATGCCCTTACAAGGATCGTCCCAAAGAATGCGTCTTGCCACAAAGGTTAATGATGCCCTTACAAGGATCGTCCCAAAGAATTCGTCTTGCCACAAAGGTTAATGATGCCCTTACAAGGATCGTCCCGAAGAATGCGTCTTGCCACAAAGGTTAATGATGCCCTTACAAGTATCGTCCCAAAGAATGCGTCTTGCCACAAAGGTTAATGATGCCCTTACAAGTATCGTCCCAAAGAATGCGTTATGCCACAAAGGTTAATGATGCCCTTACAAGGATCGTCCACAAGAATGCGTCTTGCCACAAAGGTTAATGATGCCCTTACAAGGATCGTCCCAAAGAATGCATCTTGCCACAAAGGTTAATGATGCCCTTACAAGTATCGTCCCAAAGAATGCGTCTTGCCACAAAGGTTAATGATGCCCTTACAAAGATTGTATCAAAGAATTCGTCTTGCCACAAAGGTTAATGATGCCCTTACAAGGATCGTCCCAAAGAATGCATCTTGCCACAAAGGTTAACGATGCCCTTACAAGGATCGTCCCAAAGAATTCGTCTTGCCACAAAGGTTAATCATGCCGTTACAAGGATCGTCCCAAAAATGCGTCTTGCCACAAAGGTTAATGATGCCCTTACAAGGATCGTCCCAAAGAATGCGTCTTACCACAAATGTTAATGATGCCCTTACAAGGATCGTCCCAAAGAATGCGTCTTGCCACAAAGGTTAATGATACCCTTACAAGGATCGTCCCAAAGAATGCGCCTTGCCAAAAAGGTTAATGATGCCCTTACAAGGATCGTCTCAAAGAATGCGTCTTGCCACAAAGGTTAATGATGCTCTTACAAAGATCGTCCCAAAGAATGCGTCTTGCCACAAAGGTTAATGATGCTCTTACAAAGATCGTCCCAAAGAATGCGTCTTGCCACAAAGGTTAATGATGCCCTTACAAGGATCGTCCCAAAGAATGCGTCTTGCCACAAAGGTTAATGATGCCCTTACAAGGATCGTCCCAAAGAATGCGTCTTGCCACAAAGGTTAATGATGCCCTTACAAGGATCGTCCCAAAGAATTCGTCTTGCCACAAAGGTTAATGATGCCCTTACAAGGATCGTCCCAAAAATGCGTCTTGCCACAAAGGTTAATGATGCCCTTACAAGGATCGTCCCAAAGAATGCGTCTTGCCACAAAGGTTAATGATGCCCTTACAAGGATCGTCCCAAAGAATGTGTCTTGCCACAAAGGTTAATGATGCTCTTACAAGGATCGTCCTAAAGAATGCGTCTTGCCACAAAGGTTAATGATGCCCTTACAAGGATCGTCCCAAAGAATGTGTCTTGCCACAAAGGTTAATGATGCTCTTACAAAGATCGTCCCAAAGAATGCGTCTTGCCACAAAGGTTAATGATGCCCTTACAAGGATCGTCCCAAAGAATGCGTCTTGCCACAAAGGTTAATGATGCCCTTACAAGGATCGTCCCAAAGAATGCGTCTTGCCACAAAGGTTAATGATGCCCTTACAAGGATCGTCCCAAAGAATGCGTCTTGCCACAAAGGTTAATGATGCCCTTACAAGGATCGTCCCAAAGAATGCGTCTTGCCACAAAGGTTAATGATGCCCTTACAAGTATCGTCCCAAAGAATGCGTCTTGCCACAAAGGTTAATGATGCCCTTACAAGTATCGTCCCAAAGAATGCGTCTTGCCACAAAGGTTAATGATGCCCTTACAAGGATCGTCCACAAGAATGCGTCTTGCCACAAAGGTTAATGATGCCCTTACAAGGATCGTCCCAAAGAATGCATCTTGCCACAAAGGTTAATGATGCCCTTACAAGTATCGTCCCAAAGAATGCGTCTTGCCACAAAGGTTAATGATGCCCTTACAAAGATCGTATCAAAGAATTCGTCTTGCCACAAAGGTTAATGATGCCCTTACAAGGATCGTCCCAAAGAATGCATCTTGCCACAAAGGTTAACGATGCCCTTACAAGGATCGTCCCAAAGAATTCGTCTTGCCACAAAGGTTAATCATGCCGTTACAAGGATCGTCCCAAAAATGCGTCTTGCCACAAAGTTTAATGATGCCCTTACAAGGATCGTCCCAAAGAATGCGTCTTACCACAAATGTTAATGATGCCCTTACAAGGATCGTCCCAAAGAATGCGTCTTGCCACAAAGGTTAATGATGCCCTTACAAGGATCGTCCCAAAGAATGCGTCTTACCACAAATGTTAATGATGCCCTTACAAGTATCGTCCCAAAGAATGCGTCTTGCCACAAAGGTTAATGATGCCCTTACAAGGATCGTCCACAAGAATGCGTCTTGCCACAAAGGTTAATGATGCCCTTACAAGGATCGTCTCAAAGAATGCGTCTTGCCACAAAGGTTAATGATGCTCTTACAAAGATCGTCCCAAAGAATGCGTCTTGCCACAAAGGTTAATGATGCTCTTACAAAGATCGTCCCAAAGAATGCGTCTTGCCACAAAGGTTAATGATGCCCTTACAAGGATCGTCCCAAAGAATGCGTCTTGCCACAAAGGTTAATGATGCCCTTACAAAGATCGTCCCAAAGAATGCGTCTTGCCACAAAGATTAATGATGCCCTTACAAGGATCGTCCCAAAGAATTAGTCTTGCCACAAAGGTTAATGATGCCCTTACAATGGTCGTCCCAAAAATGCGTCTTGCCACAAAGGTTAATGATGCCCTTACAAGGATCGTCCCAAAGAATGCGTCTTGCCACAAAGGTTAATGATGCCCTTACAAGGATCGTCCCAAAGAATGTGTCTTGCCACAAAGGTTAATGATGCTCTTACAAGGATCGTCCTAAAGAATGCGTCTTGCCACAAAGGTTAATGATGCCCTTACAAGGATCGTCCCAAAGAATGTGTCTTGCCACAAAGGTTAATGATGCTCTTACAAAGATCGTCCCAAAGAATGCGTCTTGCCACAAAGGTTAATGATGCCCTTACAAGGATCGTCCCAAAGAATGCGTCTTGCCACAAAGGTTAATGATGCCCTTACAAGGATCGTCCCAAAGAATGCGTCTTGCCACAAAGGTTAATGATGCCCTTACAAGGATCGTCCCAAAGAATGCGTCTTGCCACAAAGGTTAATGATGCCCTAACAAGGATCGTCCCAAAGAATGCATCTTGCCACAAAGGTTAACGATGCCCTTACAAGGATCGTCCCAAAGAATTCGTCTTGCCACAAAGGTTAATCATGCCGTTATTAGGATCGTCCCAAAAATGCGTCTTGCCACAAAGGTTAATGATGCCCTTACAAGGATCGTCCCAAAGAATGCGTCTTACCACAAATGTTAATGATGCCCTTACAAGGATCGTTCCAAAGAATGCGTCTTGCCACAAAGGTTAATGATACCCTTACAAGGATCGTCCCAAAGAATGCGCCTTGCCAAAAAGGTTAATGATGCCCTTACAAGGATCGTCTCAAAGAATGCGTCTTGCCACAAAGGTTAATGATGCTCTTACAAAGATCGTCCCAAAGAATGCGTCTTGCCACAAAGGTTAATGATGCCCTTACAAGGATCGTCCCAAAGAATGCGTCTTGCCACAAAGGTTAATGATGCCCTTACAAGGATCGTCCCAAAGAATGCGTCTTGCCACAAAGGTTAATGATGCTCTTACAAGGATCGTCCCAAAGAATGCGTCTTGCCACAAAGGTTAATGATGCCCTTACAAGGATCGTCCCAAAGAATGCGTCTTGCCACAAAGGTTAATGATGCCCTTACAAGTATCGTCCCAAAGAATGCGTCTTGCCACAAAGGTTAATGATGCCCTTACAAGGATCGTCCCAAAGAATGCGTCTTGCCACATAGGTTAATGATGCCCTTACAAGGATCGTCTCTATGAATGTGTCTTGCCACAAACGTTAATGATGCCTTTACAAGGATCGTCCCAAAGAATGCGTCTTGCCACACAGGTTAATGATGCCCTTAAAAGGATCGTCCTAAAGAATGCGTCTTGCCACAAAGGTTAATGATGCCCTTACAAGGATCGTCCCAAAGAATGCGTCTTGCCACATAGGTTAATGATGCCCTTACAAGGATCGTCTCAAAGAATGCGTCTTGCCACAAAGGTTAATGATACCCTTACAAGGATCGTCCCAAAGAATGCGCCTTGCCAAAAAGGTTAATGATGCCCTTACAAGTATCGTCTCAAAGAATGCGTCTTGCCACAAAGGTTAATGATGCCCTTACAAAGATCGTCCCAAAGAATGCGTCTTGCCACAAAGGTTAATGATGCCCTTACAAAGATCGTCCCAAAGAATGCATCTTGCCACAAAGGTTAATGATGCCCTTACAAGGATCGTCCCAAAGAATGCGTCTTGCCACAAAGGTTAATGATGCTCTTACAAGGATCGTCCCAAAGAATGCGTCTTGCCACAAAGGTTAATGATGCCCTTACAAGGATTGTCCCAAAGAATGCGTCTTGCCACAAAGGTTAATGATGCCCTTACAAGGATCGTCCCAAAGAATGTGTCTTGCCACAAAGGTTAATGATGCTCTTACAAGGATCGTCCTAAAGAATGTGTCTTGCCACAAAGGTTAATGATGCCCTTACAAGGATCGTCCCTATGAATGTGTCTTGCCACAAAGGTTAATGATGCACTTACAAGGATCGTCCCAAAGAATGCGTTTTGCCACAAAGGTTAATGATGCCCTTACAAGGATCGTCCCAAAGGATGTGTCTTGCCACAAAGGTTAATGATGCCCTTACAAGGATCGTCCCAAAGAATGCGTCTTGCCACAAAGGTTAATGATGCCCTTACAAAGATCGTCCCACAGAATGTGTCTTGCCACAAAGGTTTATGATGCTCTTACAAGGATCGTCCCAAAGAATTCGCTTTGCCACAAAGGTTAATGATGCCCTTACAAGGATCGTCCCAAAGAATGCGTCTTGCCACAAAGGTTAATGATGCCTTACAAGGATCGTCTCAAAGAATGCGTCTTGCCACAAAGGTTAATGATGCCCTTACAAGGATCGTCCCAAAGAATGCGTCTTGCCACAAAGGTTAATGATGCCCTTACAAGGATCGCCCCAAAGAATGCGTCTTGCCAGAAAGGTTAATGATGCCCTTACAAGGATCCTCCCAAAGAATGCATCTTGCCACAAAGGTAAATGATGCCCTTACAAGGATCGTCCCAAAGAATGCGTCTTGCCACAAAGGTTAATGATACCCTTACAAGGATCGTCCCAAAGAATCCGTCTCTAAGTGAGATAAACCATGCGACTTTTGGGGCAGCATGGTTCATGCAATCAAAACTGTACCCCAACACCAGGAAAGAAAAAAGCAGGGAAATTTGAAGAGCCAAGCTCATGAACCAACCTGGAAGAGAACACTTCAACAAAAGATTGATAATCTGAGAAAATAAACCGCTCAAATATCTACCTTTCTGTCATGTAAACACCCAGGAGAAATATTTAAAAAGAAGGTCAAGAAACTTAAAATCCAGTATTCCCTTCAAACCCCACCGCAGCTTAGAGCTAAGATAGCAGAACATCAAGCTGAAATAAAAGCCTTAGCTGCACAAATAAAAAACAAAACAAAAAAATATGAGTCAAAAAGAATAAATCAACTCTTTGTGACTAATCCCAGGAGCCTCATAAGAGACGAAATAAAAGTGTGCTCTCCACCTACCCAAGAAGAAGTGGAAAACTACTGGAGGCCACTTTATGAGGACCCCACACAACATCAGGAAAAAGAATGGATCAACACCATTAAAGAGGATAACAAGGAGAAACCAAAGATGCCAGCCCTGGAAATTACCAAAGAAGTTGTCTGCAGGAAAGTAGCCCAGTATAGTAATTTCAAGACCCTAGGAATTGAAAATGTCCCAAATTTCTGGCTCAAAAAACTGACAGCACTATGCCAATGCGTTCAATAGAATCATCAGTGGTGATAAGGAGCTGACTGTAGGCAACCCTAACGCCCCTTATTCCCAAAAGTGAGGAGACCTATTTGGTTAACAAATACAGGCCTATCTGCTGCCTATCAACAACCTACAAGCTGCTAACAGGGATTATTGCTGATGCAACATATGAATATCTAACTGGCGGCGATTACCTTGGAAGTGAGCAGAATGGATGTACCAGGAAGAGACTTGGCACAAAAGACCAACTCCTTGTAAACAGAACAATCCTGGAAGACTGTAAAAAGAGACAGGGAAACCTCTCAATGGCCTCGATTGATTACAAAAATGCCTTTGATAGTATACCTCACTCCTGCATACTCCGCTGTTTGGACCTGTACAATGTTCACGAAGATATTACATCATTCCTCCAAATGCAAATGACCAGATGGCGCACATCAATAAAGCTTGACCATATGGAAGGAAAAATTCAGACTCCAAACGTTAAGATTCAGAGAGGAATATTGCAAGGAGACAGCCTCTCACCGCTTCTCTTTTGCCTTACAATGGATCCACTGAGTAAGCTACTTAAACGATCCAATGCTGGATAAAACCTTAGCCGAGGCGGAAAGAAGGATGAAAGTAAAAGAATAAATCATCTCCTCTTTATGGACGATCTCAAACTCTATGCAGAATCTGAGAAACAACTAGTCTCTCTGATAGAAATTGTAAAAGATTATGCAGAAGACATCTGCATGGAGTTTGGATTCGAAAAATGTGCTAAATGCACAATAAAAAAAGGGAAAAAGACACCATCAGAACATCTTAATATTAACACTGGCTCTATTGAAGACCTAGGAGAAGATGCTGTCTATAAATACCTTGGAGTAGAAGAGAATGAGACGCTAGAGCACGGAAAGATGAGAGAGAAGGTACAGAGAGGATATATTAAGCGCCTGAAAAAAATCCTCACATCTGAACTCTCATCAAAAAATAAAATAACTGCCATAAACCAACTGGCAATACCTGTCGTTTCCTACGGGTTCGGCATTATCGATTGGCCACAAGGCTACATCAACAAACTTGACACAAAAACTCGGAAAATGCTTGCCCTAAGTAAAGTCATTTATCGACAGCAGTGTATGGACAGGCTATACTTACAGCGAAGAGAAGGTGGTCTGGGCCTCATTGAGATCAATCATGCCTACCGAGCCTCAATGGCTAGTGTGGGACAATATATAAAGAGCTCCTGTGATCAAAATATGAGAATAGTGAATGAACATCACACCAAATACCTTCCTCAGCAGACCTCAACAACAAAACTAGCCGATAATTTTAGTGGACACACACTGGAAAACACTAGCGAAGATGATAACAACCCAGCAACCCTGATCGCGCGCAAGAAGAGGGAGGAGTACACAAAAAAGGAGCTGAAGACCAGACTAGAAGGATGGCGAAATAATAAAAGAGCAGGAAGGTTCATTGAAGAACTTAACCAGAGTTATATCGACAAGGAGGCTTCACTACAATGGCTCAAGAGTGGCAACTTCCCGTTCGATGAGGAACGGATACTAATAGCTTCACAAGACCAAGGCCTATTTACTAATGGATTTAAGAAAATGGCTGGTCTACAAAAAACTGTCCAGTGCAGGTTCTGCCACTCTGCCATTGAAAGTCCAAGCCACCTAATGTCTGGATGCAAGATCCTTTTGATTGATGTCCATTACACTGCCTGCCACAACAAAGTATGTAAATCCCTACATTGGAAGATCTGCGGAGAGATACAGCTTGAAAGATCACTGAACATCTGGGAACATGAACCCTCACCCATAACATCGAATGGAAAAGTGACAGTGTTCTATGATAAAGACATACAGGCGGGCAGATACATAAAAGACAAGGCCATCAAACCAGACATTGTCATCTGGAACAAACCAGAAAAAAACTGCTCATCATTGATGTAACCGTTCCAAACGACTATGGCCTCAATAGAGCCGAACGGGAAAAAATAACAAAATACCAAGACCTCAAAAATGATTTTAAAATAACATGGTCCCTCGATGAAATAAACATCATACCGGTTGTAGTGGGAGCAACTGGTCTAGTGAAAAAAAATCTAAGAAAATACTTAGAAACAATCCCGGAAAGACCAAATTATATGGAAGTAGAGATAGCAGCCCTAAAAGGAACAATATCTATCCTGAAGAGAGCGCTTGGATATAAATCTTACTCATAAGGAAATCAAGTGTTAGCCTCAAGAAGGGGCCCCTTGATCTCTTTAAATAAACTGAATTAAAATGATAAAAAAATGCCTGTGAAGTGCGTGGCTCCGCATTTTCATCGAAGTGCATGTTAAAAATGCACGTGCGGACACACACTGATGAAAAACCTTATGCCTTTGTACGAAAATATTTTCATAAAAGTCAAGAATCTAAATGAACTACGAATTTTGAATCTGCTTCTTGCATACATTCACAAATACTGTTTTGATTTTTTATACAATTTGTAACGGTGTTCAAGCTTCTGGTGCCCCCTCGACATAAATACACTTGACCAACCCGACAATGAGCTAAATCCCATCCATTCACTGTGGAGGTCCCCAGATGCCGGAGAGTCTTCTACTCCAATAGCTTCTTTCCTCGTGCTGCTCGCTCCCTGTTTCCCCGACAGTACCGACATGAAGAGGTTTAAAACTAATGTAAACAGACATCTCGCTGCACAGCTCCCAACTTAGTATGACACCTTAAACCTACTCCCAAATTCTCAGTAGCCCCTTACATCTACAGTGGCGTCCTGCCTTG
This sequence comes from Sepiola atlantica, assembly GCA_963556195.1. Classification (NCBI taxonomy): domain Eukaryota; kingdom Metazoa; phylum Mollusca; class Cephalopoda; order Sepiida; family Sepiolidae; genus Sepiola; species Sepiola atlantica. The sequence goes on along the minus strand of CAUVYP010001154.1, from coordinate 9,321,337 downwards.
TTTGGGGTAAAATATCATTAAAAAAACAATTAAACTTAAAGAAGAGAGATGTTGTATCAGTATGTCATCCTCGTTTGTTTACCTTTTGAACTTCCGTTATTTGCCCTTAGACTGTTCCCACTTGTGATGGCGTCCTATGTAAATAAAGTTTGTGTTCATTTACTCTCCACCTCTGTTTGTTTTTAATCCAAGCCATCCTCGACCGGCGACAACACAACATGGTGTCAGAAGTGGGATCAAGGGACACCAAAATGTTGCTTCTCGCATACATTCACAAATGATTTTTTATACAATTTGAAACTGTGTTCAAACTTCCGGTAACTATCTGCCCTTAGACTGTTCGCACTTCCTGTTCCCACTTGTGATGGCATCCTATGTAAATAAAGTTTGTGTTCATTTACTCTCCGCCTCTGTTTGTTTTTAATCCAAGCCATCCTCGACCGGCGACAACACAACATGGTGTCAGAAGTGGGATCAAAGGACACCAACATGTTGCTTCTCGCATACATTCACAAATGATTTTTTATACAATTTGAAACTGTGTTCAAACTTCCGGTAACTATCTGCCCTTAGACTGTTCCCACTTCCTGTTCCCACTTGTAATGGCGTCCTATGTAAATAAAGTTTGTGTTCATTTACTCTCCGCCTCTGTTTGTTTTTAATCCAAGCCATCCTCGACCGGCGACAACACAACATGGTGTCAGAAGTGGGATCAAGGGACACCAAAATGTTGCTTCTCGCATACATTCACAAATGATTTTTTATACAATTTGAAACTGTGTTCAAACTTCCGGTAACTATCTGCCCTTAGACTGTTCGCACTTCCTGTTCCCACTTGTGATGGCATCCTATGTAAATAAAGTTTGTGTTCATTTACTCTCCGCCTCTGTTTGTTTTTAATCCAAGCCATCCTCGACCGGCGACAACACAACATGGTGTCAGAAGTGGGATCAAAGGACACCAACATGTTGCTTCTCGCATACATTCACAAATGATTTTTTATACAATTTGAAACTGTGTTCAAACTTCCGGTAACTATCTGCCCTTAGACTGTTGCCACTTCCTGTTCCCACTTGTAATGGCGTCCTATGTAAATAAAGTTTGTGTTCATTTACTCTCCGCCTCTGTTTGTTTTTAATCCAAGCCATCCTCGGCTGGCGACAACACAACAGGTATGAGCTCGCTAAATGTAACTCTTTCTTTCGTTTTTTTGTTTTTATTTATATTTCTGAATTTTTCAGACAATTTGTATAATTTTGGTTATTTTTCATCTTGAGTGTTATCATCGCAACGTTTCGGCCGCTGTAACCTCCGGCCTTCTTCAGGTGTATCTCTTCGAACTCAAGAATATTTGTCGAACTCGGGAATCTGGACGGAATTTTGAACGTAACCTTTTATTTAATGCACGGGGGTAGCATGCTCTCGTTCCGTCAGTCATGACTGGGAGAAGTCTTCAGTAATTCGCAATTCTTCGTATCGCCTGCACTGAGGATTGAACCTTCAACCTTCAGATGACTGTCACTTAGAACTGAATTTAACTTAGTACTGTATCCACTGCACCAATAGAAATATGAAATGGCGTTAAATTTATAGATAGTAAAAGAGTAATTTTATTCTGTGAGCAGAATACAATTTCGTACCGAATTACGTTTGAAAATGGCGGAGTGAAGTAGGGTTAAGTCTTATGACGCCATATTCCCATGTATAACCTTCTCCTTCAGGATGAGGGCAGCAGTTTATTGCTTGTGGCCTGAGACGCCCCACTGTAGAATACAGACTGGTCCAATCACGGCAAATTCTGCACTCACTTAGTGTAATCCTCCCAGGTATAACCTCCTTCTTCGGGGGGGGGGTAATAAATATAAACTCACGTCATTTCTAACTTGAGAGTTTTTATTTCCAATAACATTTCTCGGTGCTTATCATGATGAGAGGAGACATTCGAAAAAAACTAAAACAAACTGAGGAATATCTGTTTGATGTACGACGTACCTGTCACCGGCTGAATATTTCCTATACCAAAAATCACGTAAATTAATCAAGTAGTCGTATTTTATAAATATAAATTAAATTTTACCGATTAACGAATGACGGGAAAATACGGCAGCCATTACGACATATTCAAGGGAGATAACCCTAACTATTGCATACGGTGTTGATTTGGGCATCGTTACTGACAGTTTAGGGGCAAAGGCATGACCAGAATGCGTACATTCATTCGTTTATCAGTAAAATTTAATTTTTATTTATATAATAATAATAAAAAAACTACTTGATTACTTTACATTTGGTATAGGGTATATTCAGTCCGTGACAAGTACGTACATGAAACGGATATTCCTCAGTTTTATTTTTTTTATTTTTTCGAATGTCTCCCTTAATCTGGATAAGCACCTATTTATTTGTTGCCTATTTGTTTTTTGTACCCCTTTTTCGTTCCGTAAGGATTAGGGGTTTATAAAATGAAAACTACTTGATTACTTTACGTGATTTTTGGTACAGGATATAGTCAGCCCGTGACAGGTACGTACAGCAAACAGATATCCCTCAGTTGTCTCCCTTAAAATGGATAAGCATCCATTTCTCTTCTTCGAAGAACAAGAATAGACAAAACTACGGTTTGTAAATATTTTTCTCACAAACAAGATTTGAAGGCAGACAAAAAATCTTAGCAACATATACAGATAGAAAAGGAAAACAGAGCAAGATTTGCAGACTGACAAATGCAAATAACTGAGCCGGGGAATGCCGACGGGGCTGCCCAGGCATTTTTGTATTACAGAGTGCTCAACTTCTCTGGCGCTGGCTTTTCAAATCTCACTTTCCTGACCTTGTGTCAGATCTCACATTGAAAATAAGAGCAAGCTTTGCAGACTGACAAAAGCAAATAACTGAGCATCTACCGGGGAATGCCGACGGGGCTGCCCAGGCATTTTTGTATTACAGAGTGCTCAACTTCTCTGGCGCTGGCTTTTCAAATCTCACTTTCCTGACCTTGTGTCAGATCTCACATTGAAAATAAGAGCAAGCTTTGCAGACTGACAAAAGCAAATAACTGAGCATCTACCGGGGAATGCCGACGGGGCTGCCCAGGCATTTTTGTATTACAGAGTGCTCAACTTCTCTGGCGCTGGCTTTTCAAATCTCACTTTCCTGACCTTGTGTCAGATCTCACATTGAAAATAAGAGCAAGCTTTGCAGACTGACAAAAGCAAATAACTGAGCATCTACCGGGGAATGCCGACGGGGCTGCCCAGGCATTTTTGTATTACAGAGTGCTCAACTTCTCTGGCGCTGGCTTTTCAAATCTCACTTTCCTGACCTTGTGTCAGATCTCACATTGAAAATAAGAGCAAGCTTTGCAGACTGACAAAAGCAAATAACTGAGCATCTACCGGGGAATGCCGACGGGGCTGCCCAGGCATTTTTGTATTACAGAGTGCTCAACTTCTCGGTCACATCTTACATGAAAATCAGAGCAAGATTTGCAGACTGACAAAAGAAAATAAGTGAGCGCAAAGAGAAGAGCAACACTCAAGGGAGATGATTTTGTCCCATTCAGAGAAGCCATTTGTAATCTGATTGATTCGTCATTTTTTTAAGAAACTGGTTAAGCAGAAAAATTATTTTTAATTTGACAAATCGAAAAGTAATTTCTTTGTTCATTGGAAAGAAGTTGAAGAAGAACAACAACAACAATAAAAACAACAGCGACAAAAAAGTAAGCTTTGAATTCCTTTTACGTTAATGTAAATAAAGAAAGTTTATTTTTATGTCGTCTCAAAGCATATCACATTATTTTGAATAATTTTAATATCTACGCCCTCTTCGTTCGGAACTTGACAATATCTGATTACTTATTTATTGTTTATTTTGATTGATAGAGGATCATCTCATGGATATTATGGGGTGGTGTGGGGGGTAACTGGCTAGTTCTTATTTCTAATGTAACATCCTTAAATCAGAATTCGGGTGAAAAAATAAAAATAGGCAACAAATAAATTGGGAATCATTTACTACGCTCAGCAGAGTAAAAACGCTAAAAAACAAACAAATATACAACAAATAAAAGTAACTGTAGGCTGTAAAAGTAATTTTCAAACTTGCCTGTGGCATTTGTTTGTATTTTGAGACCGTTACAACCGCTATTTATTAGAAATCAATAGTTTTGCCACAGGAACATGGAAAAAAGATGGCCGATTTTTTTTTTTTGGGGGGGGGGGGGTAAGAATGAACGTGAATCCGCCACCTTAAATTTAGTGAAAACCAGTGGGAAAAAAACAAGATTTTTTTTTTTTACATCTAATAAAAACCCATTTATAATACGTAAAAATAAAAACAAATTACATAGGTAAGTAGAAAAATATCTATTCTCGTCGTAGGTCAACTTCACTTGTTGCAAATTTATGTTTTTAAACCCTTTCTCGTTCTTTTTTTGGACCCCGTTCGCGACTCTGCTGAGCGTCGTAAAAGATGCCCAATAAATTTTACCAAAGGCAAGATAAGTTACTCTTCTACATACCTGGATAAGTTTTTCTTAGTTCGATTAATAACTAGTGTCGAGACGTCATGTACAAAAAAATAAATTTGAAAACACAAAATAGACCCATTTGATCACCTGACGTCTCGACACTAGTTTTAAATCGGACTAAAAAACATCGTCGCTCTTGTATAAGCTGTAATCCGTCTGAGGGGGATAACTCTATTTTACTTAGCCGCTGCGATTCCGAATTCGCTTATACTTTGGCAAGGGAGATAACAGAACACGGAGATGTTTTTGGTAAAAACGCATAATAAGGGCCGGCTGACTGGCTAGTGGGCCGTGCGCAAAACTAGTTTGGCCTTTTTAGGGCCATTTGGCGTTTTTAGGCCCACATGTCACGAATTTGATGTGTTTTGGCCATCGAAAATTCCGTTTGGCTTTTTTTTTGTGTGAATATTCTGGAGTTCACTCATGCGGGGCCAGGCGTATTACAGAATTGAAAACAAACAAATATTTCGCTAAAAACAAACACAAAAAGATATATATATATATATATATATATATATATATATATATATATATATATACATACACATGTGTATGTATATATATTAGGTACGTGCAAAAATGGCCGTCTTTTGTATGGACTATGCTTATTAAAAAGCGCTTATAATTAATTATTTTATTAGTTTCCGTGTAAACTTTGATTGTGTTTGAAAGATAAAAGCCTAAACTTAATCTCTAAACGAAAAAAAACTGCATATTTACGTGTGAAAAATAAATTATAATGAAATATGGCCCCAAAAAACAAAAATTCAGTGAATTTTGTAACTTCGAAAAAAATACTTGTAAAAATCCCTTGAAAGATAAATATGAGTTTTGGGGAATTATTTCAACGATAATTATTAAATTAAAGTCATAAGACACTGAATTAAAAAAAAAAATTCCCACGTTTTACTAAAAATTAGCAAAATTTAGTTTCCAAAAGTCATAAATGAGTAAAATCCGCCATAACTTATCGGTAAAAGACTTTGTTTACCAATCGACTATCGCTATGCAAAATATATGGAAGACAAAAATGTCATAATTTATCATTTTTAACTTTATATATAAACATGGTTTTGTAATAGTTTATAGAAGTTGAAAAATTATTATCCATTAATTTCTTTATTCTTTTTTAAGGTTATAAACAATTTTAAGTACCCTTATTTTGTTATAATAAAAAAGGAAATGCTTACTTAATTAAAATATTTGTGAGTGTACGCAATTAAGATCGTGCTTTATTTTTAACTAAAAAGGTTCATATTTAACTTGGTATTAGTTTTTAATTTAGTAATACTCTGAAATTATTGATGACGTCTGTTTACCAATGTTTTTCTTAGAATTTAAAATAAAACTTTTTTAAAATGTTAAACATTATTTTTACGTTACGAACTGCGTCAATTTAATCATATTTTTTTCACATGATTTAAAACTTTAGTTACTCGATTTATTCTTAACGTGTCGGAACGATAAATGACATTGATTTTTTTTTAAATAAAGTTTTTTTTTTTAATTTTAAGTGTGAAAAAGTAAATTAAAGTCAATGACTACACTGACAATTTATTCATTGAAAAAGAGTTAAAACAGTTATTTATTGATAAAAAGGATTCAATTTTGAAAGAAAATGTCATGTTTGAATTCTCTTTATTTATTAATAAATAATTGTTTTAACTTAAATATTTATTAATGAAAAAAATGCAAAACAAATACAAATCTTTCCAAATAATTGACGATGAATTATGAAATTAAGAAATTGTTGAATCTCTAAAAATAAAGTCTTGAGGGCGGTGTAAATGTGACTGGTTCTTGGAAGGCTAATCCCACCTGGTTATTACAGAACGGGGCTACCATATCAACCAAAGTTCATCGTTAGTAGAAGTTATTCAATTTTTGAAATTCTTTTTTTCGTTAAGTTCCTGGGTCTCAAAATTGTTAATTTTTGGTTTATTTTCAAGATTATAAAAAAGATATCTTGCGCTGATGATGCCACATTCATGTATGAAAGAGAACTATAGTTATGTCGCATTTTTTATTTTCTCAAAAACTCTAATCATTAAATTCACATGAAATATTTTTTGCAATTATGTTATTTTTTTGGTGAAAATATTGATTAAACAATGCTTTATTCAATAATAATATCGCTAATTCAAAAAATTAATTTTTCTTCGAGTTATAGTGATTTTGTTAACACGGTATTTAAGGGCTTTTTTCGTAATATATAAAAAATATTTTTACAAAAAATTTTGAATTGTTAACATCTACAATGCTTTATTTTCATAAAAATAAAAATATTAATACAGTTTTTTAAAACAAAATACACCTTTACTAAAGTTATATTTTTATATATTAATATAAAAATATAACTTTAGTAAAGGTGTATTTTGTTTTAAAAAAAATAATACATTTTCACTAAGATGTAAAAAGAAAATAATGGTTTCATTATATTCCGTGATTGTTGATGATTAAATATTGAAAATTTCATTAAAATTGGTTGATTTCCTGAATTTTAGTGAATTTTTAAGTGAAGGGGGAGGGTAACAATGTTTTTATATTTTGGGAATCGGCCATTGATTTTGCACGTACCTAATGTATATATATATTTATATCTGTGGTATTGTCTGTAAACTTCAGAATATTTGGTTATATTTTTTAATTTTCGTTTTGTGTTTGTTTTTCATTTTTAGCAAAGTGACACGAGTATTTATAAAAGTTATATTTTGCGAGAAATGGGCACTTTTTCATTTTTCATTTTTGTTTGTATTTAAAAAAAATTTTTCTGTGTTTGTTCTTCATTTTTAGCGAAATATTTGTGTTTCTTTTTAATGCTGCGATACGCCTGGTCCTGCATAAGTGAACTCTAGAATATTCACACAAAAAAGGGCAAACGGAATTTTCGATGGCCAAAACACACCAAATTCGTGACATTTGGCCCTAAAAAGACCAAACTGGTTTTGCGCACGGCCCACTAGACAGTCAGCCGGCCCTTATTATGCGTTTTTACCAAGTTTTTACTGCATTAGTAAATAAAATTACTGCATTAGTAAATAAAATTAACAATTTGCATCCTGTTTAAATTCAGGTGTTTGTTTTTAAATTTTTACCAATACAGCTTTCATTTTTTATGCTTCCGTTTCACACTAATCATTTTTCAGCTTTTTAATCAAACGAAATGGCAAGCTTACGATGTGCTCGGATAAGTATAGTGGACCATGTGTTCACTGCACAAGAAATAAAAGATGTAAAATGGAGTATGTTATATCCTAAATTACATAGGACATACTAAATCTTTCTCACCAAATAACTAATAACTGTAGACGCTGCTCACCAGAACGTTGAGAGATATTACCTAAAGATAAGCAAACTCTCATTTCTTCTTCAGTGGAACGTAGTTGTTATATCCTAAATTACATAGGACATACTAAATTAAGAATACGCCGAGTGGTTTGCATTTAACAGGGATCCGGTAGGAAGTAGAGACGTTGACTCTTCGCTCACGTCCAGATATCACTGCCCGTCTTATATACGTACTTTCGTATATAGTCAATACCTGATTACTTCCCTTTATGTTAGTTTCGTATTTATGTCAATCATGACCTTTACAACACCTTCCCCTGAAGCTGAAATCTTCCCGATTTTAGCTTTAGTACCGTTTCCTTTTAGGATCAGGGCTTAAACGCCTGATGATTTTCCTTTTTCTGGTGCTCTTCCTTCTGGTCTGCGTTACCTGCGGTAATGAATTCTGTCCACCCCGTATGGTATGTTCAGGGGATACATTCATGGTTTCAGGTATACATACTGGTTTTGGTATATCAAATGTATCACATAATGTTTCCATTGGGATTTCTTCTGTATTTTGCGAAATTCTGGGACGGATTTGATTTATGTGTCTTTTACAGACAAAACTTGGGCCTTGAATGGTATAAACCATGTTCCCAATTCTTTTCATAATGAAACCGTCCACCCAAAGATTTTTTCCATTCTGAAAATTTTTTAAATACACTTTGTCCCCTGAGGAATAGCACTTTACTTTCAAGTTTTCTCCTTTAGAACTTTTCTTCTTAGGTATAAGTCTATCGAAGATAGATCTAATTTTTCTAGCAAACATCAGTTCTGCAGGGGATGAATTAACATTATTATTTGGGTTCGGGGTTACCCTGTAGATTGCTAAAAATGTTTGTATAGTTTGCTCATCTGTGTCCATATTCAGGTTTTTCTTTATTGCCCGTTTAAATGTGTCCACAAATTTTCCTGCCAACCCATTCGACCTAGGATAGTAAACAGGTGTCGTGATATGTTGAATATTCAGCGATTTGCAGAATTCTTTAAATTCGTGACCTGTAAATGCTGTACCATTGTCACTTACTATGGTTGTTGGTACACCAAAACGTCTAAAGATTTCGTTAAGTGCATTTACAGTGTTACTTGAAGTTGGATGTTTGGTTTTAAATATCTCTGGCCATTTAGAGAAAGAATCTACTACAATTAAGTAGAAAAACACGTTTAGAGGTCCAGCATAATCAATATGTAGACGTGACCAGGGTAGGTCCGTTTTCGGCCATGGGGTCGTTTTTACTGGCGGATCTCGGGCTGCTAACTGACATCCTTTGCATGCTTTGACACAGTTTTCTACTTCTTTGTCCATACCAGGCCAATATACGTATCCTCTAATTAAGGATTTCATTCTTGAAATGCCAGGATGACATGTATGGAATTCCATTAATATTTTCCTTCGTAATGCCTGTGGAATTACGATTCTATCAGCATACATAAGTACACCTTCACAAATTTAAAAAAATGTAGTTTGTCCTACTTTGTTACTTTTTTCCCTCAGTCCTAATTGAGTTTTCATTTTCTTTATGAAAATGTCTTTTTCAGCTTCTCTTTTAATCTCTTCAAGGGTTATTGGAAGTTCACGTATCATATTACACATTGAACTTGTAAATTCGCTTTCATCTTTAAGAGCAGCAATTACTGTCTCTTCGAAACTTTCGTTTCTTTTTGGAATCAACCTTGATAGTGCATCCGCATGTCCTAACTTTTTCGATGACACATGCTCCATCTTAAACTGATAGTTTAAGAGAGGTACAGCCCATCGCTGTAGTCGATTTGCGGTATGCTTAGGAATGCCTTTCTTTGATCCAAATATCGTAATCAAGGGTTTATGGTCTGTTTGCAATGTGAAGGTCCGTCCATGGAGAAATCGATTATACTTTTTGACTCCAAATATCGACAGAGGCTCCTTTTCAATCTGGCTATAGTTTTCCTCAGCTGCAACCAAAGTTCTTGATGCATGAGCGATTGCTTTTGTTGTTCCATCCTCATACTTTTTTTTTTTTTTTTAACATAGTTCACCCCAAACAAGGCAGGCCGCCACTGTAGACGTAAGGGGCTACTGAGAAAAAGAAAAGGGGAGAAGGTAGGGGGTGGTCAATCTAGATTGGGATCAGCGCAGCGAGGTGTCTGTTTACATTAGATTTAAACTTCTGCATGTCTGTACTGTCGGGGAAACAGGGGGCAGGGAGGGAGTTCCAGAGGCTAGCAGTACGAGGAAAGAAGCTATTTGAGTAGAAGGCTCTCCGACATCTGGGGACCTCCACAGTGAATGAATGAGATTTAGTTGATTGTCGGGTTAGTCTAGTGAATTTCCGTCGAGGGGGCACCAGAGTAGCCAATTCATCGGAGCATAATCCATTGAAGTATTTGTAAAACAAGCACAAGGATGCTACATTGCGGCGATGGGACAGAGGCTGGAGCTTGGCTGACAGTGAGGGACCTATTAGGTTGGCGATTCTTTTTTGGACTTTGTCAAGGAGGGAGAGACTAGTAGATGATGCACCAGCCCAGATGTGACAACAATACTCCATGCATGGGCGGATGGTGGCTTTGTAGAGATACAGGATAATGTCAGGTGTGAGGAGTTTACTAGCACGGTAGAGGGAGCCAACCTTCTTTGCGGCAGCCTTGGCAATGTCTTCAATGTATTTGTTCCAATTCATGTTACCTGTGAAGGTTAGGCCGAGGAGTTTGAATGATGAACTCTCAGGTAGGGTGTTATTTGCCATGACAATCGGTGGTTGAAAAGGTTCCTTGTAGTTATTGAAGGAAAGGAGTTTTGTCTTTGCGGCATTAAAAGTTACCAACCATTTATGACCCAAATCCACTACAGCCTGGAGGTCATTTTCTAAAGATTCAGCCATTGCATCAGATATAATTGCGTCGGTTTTGCCAACATGGCGAGAGTAAAGGGTGGTGTCATCAGCAAATAAACCAATCTCAGACTCTATGCCATCAGGGAGATCGTTTATATAGATCAGGAACAACAAGGGTCCAAGGATAGAGCCCTGGGGTACACCAGCATTTATGTCATGTTGCTTAGATGAACGGCCATCGAGGACAACCTGGATTTTTCTTTTGGCGAGGAAGGATCTAATTATATTAAATAATTGCCCAGTAATACCGTATGATCGTATTTTCAGGAGGAGCCCTTTATGCCATACCTTGTCAAAGGCCTTGGATATATCAAGCGCTACTGCCCTAGCTTCACCTGCCTTGTCGAGTGTGTGATACATGCGTTCAGAGATGACCGTTAGAATGTCTGCAGTAGATCGTGATTGTCTAAATCCATACTGGCGGTCAGAAAGAAGTTTAGCATTAACTAAGTGTCGTACTATTGCTAGATTGATTAAGGATTCAAAGATTTTAGCAAAGATCGGAAGCAGACTGATTGGGCGATAGTTCTGGGGATCGGTTCTATTTCCAGAATTCTTGTAGACTGGTACCACAGAGGCAATTTTCCAGCTATCGGGGAAGCAAGATTCAGCTAGACACTTATTGTAGAGTTTGGAGAGAACAGGGGCCAGTTCAGCAGAGCATTTCTTTATTACTATTGTGGGTATAAGATCAGGCCCACAAGCTTTGGAGGTGTCAAGGTTTTTTATGATGTCTCTAACCTGAGATGGAGTGATGACCAGGTTATCAAGTGTGGCTTCGGTCAGCAAAGGGAATTCGGGGAGGGGGTGGTTATCTGAGTCCAAAGTAGAGTTAGAAGCGAAGCGCTGGGCAAGTAGTTCAGCCTTATCAGTGGCCGTGCAAGCGACATCATTGTGGTTTGATAGTGGGGGAATCGTTGATTGACCATTATTCACTACACTATTGTAGATTTTCCAGAAATCACGAGTACCTAATTTCTGTGTCTGGATGCGTTTTTCCGTTAACTCATTAAACCTTCTCTTCGCTTCACCTATCACGGCCTTGCAATTATTTCTTGACTCTATAAATTTATTTCTATTAGTAGCTGACTTATGTCGGCAAAATTTACGGAATGCTTGTTGTCTCTCAGAAATGGCAGCTGCACATTCCGAGGTGAACCATTGAGGAGAGTGAGGCTTGCTAAAGTATTTTCGCATGGGGACATAGGCTTCAATGCCTGCTTTGACCCATTCAGTTAATTCGTTTGCACACTGATTGGCAGGGAGTGAGAAGGTTTCCCTCCATGGGGCATAACTGATGTGATCTCTGATTGACTCAAAATCAGCCCGCTCGTAGTATCTTATTGTTTTGAGCAACGGTTCATCAGCTTTTGGACGACTTCTTAGGGTGATATGTATCATTAGCACAATGTGATCAGCATTCCCGAGTGGGCTATGAGCTTTCGTCACACAAGCCTCGGGCATTGAGGTCAAGAAAAGGTCTAGAAGTGAGGCTTGTTGATCTATTCGATCGGGGATGCGGGTCGGAAAATCGACAGTCTGAGAGAGGGAGTGAGCTAAGGAGAAATTATACGTAGAGTTGCCGGCTGCGTCAGTAAGGCTGGAGAATCCCAACCAGTCACGGTGGTGGGCATTAAAATCACCAAATACATGTATGTGGGCATTCGAGTCAATTAAGAGTGCTCTATCTATGCTTACAGAGACAGAGTTTAACAGAGTACAGTCCTGGGTCGACGGGGAGCGGTATAAGAAATATAAGTAACTGATGCTGTGATGTAAAGTCAATCTAAAGCACATGTAGTCGTGGTCAACTGATTCAAACCTATGTTCTCTAGTCAGGGGGAGGGTGTTCCGAACATAAACTCCTAGCCCGTGCATATGTTTGTCAGAGTCTTTACGGTAGAGTGGGAGGTAGTCAGTCATGTCAAAGTGGTGAGAGGAGATTGAGGATTGGAGGTTAGTTTCACTTAGAGCTAGGATATCCGGGGAGTTTGTCAGGAGAAAGGATTCTACGTCGTTGATATTGGTTCTAAGTCCCCGGATATTTGTGAATGCGAGCCTCAAGGGCGGAGGCGAAAGTGTTTTTTGTTGGGTGTCTGGTTTAGGTTTGCTTTTATTTTTTTGTAATGACATGTTTGTTTTGATTATAGAGTGGGTTGGTCAAGGTGGGTACTTGTTTGGTGCCAATAAGCTCACACAACCAGTCCATTAGTCTGAACCTGGTCCATGGGGGTTGTGGCCTCGGGAAAGCCCACCGGAGATAATTGCAGGGTCCCTTTCCATGCGCGACATGGCACATACAACTACCCACGGTATTATGCAACTGATGATGGAGCAGCCGTTCTTGGCGCTACCCAAGAGTTTGGGCTCCTGTCCTTTCAGTCGGAAACAGCAGCCAGACAAGCTGTCTAACCTGTACCCTCAACCTGTTGGAACAAGAGAGACCCAGACTGGCCATGTAAGACTTAATGACGAAAAATTTTTTCCCCAAGTTGCCCAAATAGAGAGAAAGAGAACGGCGTTCATTGACCTAGTAAGGAAACAAGGTTAGGCACTGGGTGTTTAGAGGCGTCCCAGCACTGTTACCTCTGCGCCTGACTAATAGACAAGGAAGGAGTGCTAGGGCCGGCGATAGGCAGAACCTATCTACTCCTTAAGCAATTGTAGGTTTGCAAACCGGATATTTTGTTCGAGATTCCAACTCTAGGAAGGTTGTCGATCAGGACTAAGGAGGCCTCCCTCCCCAACGGTTTACTGCCACGACTTATGGAGTAATGCAGCGCCAACGTCGTAATCACTGGCGTCCGTTGCTAGTACTAACTCCTTGTCTGGATCAAAATGCGCTAATGCCAAGTCTGATAGTAGACATTTCTTAATTTTTTGGAAGGCAGATTCACATTCCTTATTCCAACTCCATTTACTACCCTTTTTTAGTAACTCGTTAAGAGGAGCTCTCAAATTATGCACATTAGGAATGTATATCGCGTAATATTGAACCAATCCCAAAAATGATTGTAGCTTCGGTACTGAGTCTGGAGCAGACATCTTTTCAATTGCTTCGGCCCGTTGTGGATCTGGTCTTCGTCCCTCTTTGTCGATTATTTGACCAAGGTATCTGATCCTTTCCATAAAAAAAATCGCATTTCTCCGGGCTCAATCTGAACCCAAACTCCTCTATTCTCTTAAATACTTCTCTGACGTGCTTCTTGTGTTCATGCAAATTTCTGCTCTTTATCAGGATATCGTCAAGGTATGCCATTAAAAATTCCAATCCTGCGAGCATCGTATCCATAACCTGTTGAAACAGAGCAGGGGCGACCTTTAATCCGAACGGAAGTCTTTTTAGTTTAAAAATACCCTTATGTGTGTTAATGCACAGGTACTTTGAACATTCGTCATTGACTTTGATTTGCAAGTATGCATCCGAGAGGTCTATTTTGGAAAAAGATTTTCCTCCGTTTAGTTTTGAGAATAGATCTTCTGCCGACGGAAGGGGGTAATTGTGGTCCTGCAAACAGTCATCAAGGCCAGTCGAAAAGTCAGCGCAGACTCTTATTTTGTTATTCTTTTTCTTCACATATACCGTCGGACTTGCCCAATCCGTGTGGTCAACCTTTTCAATGACGTCTAATTGTTGAAGTCTCTCCAACTCCTTCTCTATTGCGTCCATCGATGAAAAAGGTACATTTCTTTTAGGTTTGAACACTGGGGTGGCATTTTTCTTCACCTCAAATTTTGCTTCTGTTTTCACACAATATCCAAGTTTTTCGGAAAAAACTTTTGGGAATTCTGCATTTAAATCGTCCATGAAGCCTTCTATGTGGTTTGATTTCTCTGTGGTCAACCTATTACAAAAAGAATTAACCGGTCGTTCCCATAAGTTTAACAGGACAATCCAATCCACTCCAAATAGACTTGTGTTCCTTCCTGGCACTACGTACACTTTGGACTTGTGTGTTTGACCACCAAATGACACATTGCACCTCAGTTCTCCTTTGAATTCCAACCTTTTGCCGCACACACTCTTCGTCATCTTGCTGGTTTCTCTTAGTTCAGGTCGACCGATCCTTCTCCAGATATCTTCATCTATGATGCTAATGTCCACACCACTATCCAGGAGTAATGTTACAGGATGTCCATTTATCTTTACATCGACATATTTACGCCTTTCGCAGCTTTTCTCTTTCCTTGTGCGAAGCGTATTAACTTTGTCGGTCCTTCGTTTTTTTCTTCTGGTTTCTTTCTTGTGGCCTTTGAATCCACATTCGTAACATATCCTATTCCTGAACCAGCAGATCTTTTTGGTGTGTCTTGTACTTCCGCAGCATTCACAACTTTGGTCCTTGTACATTCTGGGAGTCTTTTGTTCCTGGGTCTTGTATGTTCCAGAGGTCCTTTGCCTTTTTACATGTTGTATCTTGTAAACGCTTTTTTCTTCAATGCGGGTGTTGTCTCTTTTGATATTAATGAGACGTTGACACTCCTCGGTTACTTTTTGTAAAGTTACATTCGGGTCCGACTCCATAATTGTCAGGATCCGGGATCTGACATCTTTGTCCCTTGGTGCTGTGAGTCCTTGTACAAAGATTAAACATTTAAATAAATCTGCCGAAATTTCATTTAATTTAAATGATTCACATAAGCAATTTACCGTACATGCATATTCTAAATAGTCTTCGGATTTCGACTTCTGTAAATTTAAACATTTATATCTAGAATGAAAAAGGATGTCTCTTTTATCAAATATTCTAGATAAAGTATTAATTGTCTCTTCAAAATTCACTTCCTCCGGTTTTTTGGGTAAAATTAAATTAGCATACTTGGTGTTTTCGTCCGTCCCCAGTTTTTGTAGTAACAGCGTAACTTTTTCTTCGTCGGTCCAGTCCGAACATCTTTTTGTAAAAACTGTTTCGTACCTTCTATAGTATGCTGGAAATGTAACGCCAGTATCGGGAGAGTAGTGAAATTCTGACAAAGAATTTGAAATACCTTCTGCAGAAAAATTAGTGTTCTTCCTATCTGTCGACGTTTGAATTAATTTTTCAAAATTCTTTTGTTGCGTTAACATTTGGCGTTGAAGTATTTTTGTTTTCTCCTGTTGTGCCTCTAAAGTTTTTTGTGTCAATTCTTGCTGCTGCAATAGCTGTTGTTGTAGCTGTTGTTGTTGTTGCTGCTGTATACTTAGAGTTAACGCCTTCCTCAACTCAGCCAATTGCTCCATTTTAGCTTAATTACAGTACAAAATATCTTTCCAAAGTTTACAACAATAATTTCACAAAAAGTTCGTCAATATGCGTTTTCGTAAAGTAGCAACAATACTTCCATAAGTTTTGCAAAAATAAATGTTTCACAAAGTTTATACAATTTAGCAACAGTGTTTTACCAGGTAAACTTTTTCACAAAATAATTTCAGACAATAAAACGTTTCCAAAATTCGCACAACAAATAGTTTCAATTACTTTAGACAAAGCAATGAACAATTATTTTTCACAAAAATACGGCTGCACTTGGGAGATAAAAAAAAATATAACAATAATTTCTGAATTGTTTAAAGAAAAAAAAAATCGTAAGCGTTTCTTTCGAAATTCGTAATCTCACGGTGCAGGTTTCGAATTCAGCTTGTGCTTCCCAAATATTTTTTCGTCAACATACAGATAAAGTTCACTTTACCTTAAAATTGTTTCGAGTACAATTTTCTTTACTTTCCCGTTAGTTCTTACCGAAGAAATCCGTACTTTTTACTACTTTAGGTAGTAAAATTTTCTTTTATTTGACGCACGTGTCGACGTTTTTGTTTTGCCGTCCTTGCAAATTTTCTTTAAAAACAAATCCTTGAATAGTACGGTAATTTATCTCTGTTAAGAGAAAAAAAATATCCTCGTTCGCCACTGTTATATCCTAAATTACATAGGACATACTAAATTAAGAATACACCGAGTGGTTTGCGTTTAACAGGGATCCGGTAGGAAGTAGAGACGTTGACTCTTCGCTCACGTCCAGATATCACTGCCCGTCTTATATACGTACTTTCGTATATAGTCAATACCTGATTACTTCCCTTTTATGTTAGTTTCGTATTTATGCCAAATCATGACCTTTACAACAGAGTATAACTTCCATTTGACGAAAATTAATGGAAGACAAAGTCCACTTTGCAGCCTCCGTGGGGTTAATATCATATTCTAGCAGATAAACAATTGTCTTAAATCAAAATTACAATTTATCTGCATCTATCATCGCATTTTCTTTCTTTCTTTGAGTAACATGTCTTTTATTAATTGTTATAAAGTGTATACAATTCGTGGCATGTAAATAAAAGTGCTTAAAAGTTATTTTGAAAGCATTTAAAACCCGTAACATTATTTTGAACGCATTTAAAACCAATAATATTTTTTTATTAATTGTTATAAAGTGTATACAATTTGTGGCATGTAAATAAAAGTGCTTAAAAGTTATTTTGAACGCATTTAAAAGTTATTTTGAACGCATTTCAAAACCGTAACATGTTTTTTATTAATTGTTATAAAGTTTATAAACTTTCTGGCAAAGTTCTCCCTTGCAAAATTATAAGCGAATTCGGAATAGCGGCGGCTAAGTAAAATAGTTATCTCCCTCAGATCGGTTACTGCTTATACAAGAGGCCAAACCATCTTGTTTTTCTTTGCAACAGTATCAACAAAAGCTGATGAAAGTTTGAAAGGTCGGACCCCTTCCGAACTCGAAACCGACGGTACTGATGTTGTACTGTAGCCATTTCTTTTCGTTCTAACTAAACAGGTGGACACCAGATTTGTTTTGAACAAAAACTCTTTAAAAAAAAAAGTTAAAACACAAAAACTTATCCAGGTAGGTAGAAGAGTAACTTATCTTGCCTTTAGTAACATTTATTTGTTGTATATTTGTTTTATTTTGTTTTTTTTTCACTCTTTTTTCATTCTGTCAGCTGTCGTTATAAATGCCCCAGAATTCATTTGCGTCACATAAAACTCACATTTCTTAAGTAAACAAATGCAAAAAATTCTTGGCTTTTTGGCTAAGATTAAAGTGTAGTATCTGTTCCGATGGATACTGCACCCCCATAGACTGGTATTATCTTGGCCTTCGGGGCTTGATATACGCCGGTCTATGGGTCGGTCCTGTCCAGTTCTAGGAGGTCCGCCCTCCCAGGCTTCGCCTCCCCTCTTTGGGGAGGAGTAAGTTTATTGCTTACTGCCTGAGGCGCCCCTACCGGGGAATGCCGCCGGGGCTGCCCAGGCAATTTTTAAACCCCACTTTCCCGACCCGACCTTAGGTCACATCTTACTTGTGGGAGTAAGATAAAAACTGGCCTCGTGCCAAACTCCTGGAGAGGAGTAAATCAATACTCAGTTGAACAGTTTACGGGAGGTGAGGGGAGGGGGATAAGGGTTAGAAGAGGGGGGGGAGTCAGAGTTATCAAAAGAGACGAAGGAATAAACGCCTCAGAAAACTTGTCCTTATTCACGAAAAATAACAAAGATATTTACGGTTTCAATTATAGCATAGGGGTCGTTAGAATATCTCCGTTATTTCGCTTGGTTTTCTCCCACAATTTCGATCAAACTTGATTATTGGCCTTGAACTGTCTTTCTTGTTATGAAATAAAGGTACTGTTTCGTAATCATCAACCATCGATTTTAATGGCAGAGCCTTAGAATCCATTGTTAACATGGGGAGGATGGGGACGTCGGTAACATTCGGAACGGCGTATTTGCTTCGTCTTTCTCGATTTCGTAGCACTCGTTGTATATACGTCACACCTACGTCACGTCAAATCTATGGTTGACGTTTCCGAAACAGAGCCGAGATAAATTCAGGATTTATTATTTAAAGCCTTGAAACTCAAACTTTAATGTAATGTTTTAATCGAATGCGGCCATTTTTACTTGTACCCGAAACCGTTTAATTTTTATAAAGTTTTCTTTTACACAAAAGATAAACTTTAAAAAATTCTATTTACACACACAAAAAAAACAAGTTTTAATTGAATTTAAGGAATTTGAAAGTGATAGCAAAGTGCATAATATTTTTTAAATAAAAATGGCCGCAACAGATAAAAACATTTGATAAAAATTAAAATAACATTTAATTTAAATAAAAAAAATTAAATAAAAAAATTTAAATAAAAAATTTGGTGCTTGTGCATATCACTCCTTACATGTTAGACCGCTCTTAAAAATAAAATAGCTAAAGAAATGTATAAACTTTGGGAGCAAGACTACAATAAGGACTCCAGCTCAGTAACACAACACGGGGGACAAAGTTTGTAAGTCACCGGCGTCTTCCGGTTGACCTCGCAATACACGTGGTTGCTATTTACGAAAGAACTTGTAAATAAACCTTTTTTTATTTTAATAAATGCAGTATATTTCGGAATGTTTTTTTTCTTTTAACATGTTAATATTTATTTTAAGGTAGAGGATCCATAAATAAAACAATAAAATATTAACATGTTTTCTTTTAAAACATGATTTTGTGTCACTATTTACTTGCCTCCCCACAAGGGCAGAAATGGGGGAGGGTATGAAATATTTATCGCCGTACTTAAGTAATCTTCCGTTTTGTAGGGAAAAATCAAGCTTCCCAAAAGGGGAACTCTGGATCTTACCTCAGTTTAGAAGGAATTTTCCATACTACACTTTACTCCTAGCCCGAGGAGGCAAAACGGAAGATTACACAAGTTATTTTAATAAATAAACGAAATATATACGCTTTTTTAAAAATCGGCTGACTTGTAATCTTTAGTTTTGCCTCCCCACGAGGGCGGAGTTAGACTTCAAGCAACAAATGAAATAAGATTTAAAAAATGCATAATTTTATTTACACATCTTTTTATAACTTATTTCTTATTAAAAAACAAAACTTCGCTATTTACTCGCCTCCCTACAAGGGCAAAGGTAGACACAAGGTAGGTTAAAATTACATCGGAATGAAAATTAAAATACTACACTTTTGCCTCCCCACGAGGGTGGAGGTAGACTTCAAAAATCAGTTTCCAAACGGAAGCAATTTAAAGTTTATGAAGTTTTTCCTTTTTTTCTGTAAGCAACAATTATAAACAAATAAATAAAACTTCCCTATTTACAAAAATAAAATAAAAGTATTTTCATATAGCCCTCCACTTTTTCTTAAAATACACACCACGAAATATAGAATGTTCTGCGTTTAAAATTTGTTTTTTATTTAGTAAATAAAAGTAAAACAAAAAAAAACGATTTTATTTATGGATCCTCTGCCTTTACAAGTTGTTTTGTAAATAGCGACAAAAGATTTATTTACAAGTTGACCACGTATATTGCGAGAGGTCAACCGGAAGACGCCGGTGACTTCCAAACTATGTCTCCCGTATTGTGTTAATGAACTGGAGTCCTTATTGTAGTCTTGGTCCAAACTTTGTTATGTACTTACGTGGTAGATGAAAAAAAGACTACACCAAAAAGTATGCAAATTCACCCAGTATTTATTTAATTATAAATAAAAAACGATTTTATCACTCGGTAGATATATCCACCATTTTGTATCGTAGATTTTTCAGTTATCTCCCTTGTTTACAAAAATGTCAAAATGTACGTAAAATCATTTTTTTCTTCTTATAATTTGATAACTACTGGGTGAATTTTCGTAATTTTTTCTGCACAATCTTATTTTCAGCAAACACGTAAGTACATAATAAAGTTTATACATTCTTTAAATATTTCAATGTCAGGGTTGATATGCACAAGCACCAACAATTTAACTAACGAATAACATAGAAATACCGAATGCATTACAGCTGAGTCAAGTGAGATAACCGAAATTACAAAAAAAGGTAAACGTTGAAAATTCTGTTTACACACAAAAACAAATGTTTTAATTGAATTTAAGGAATGCGAAAGCGATAACAAACAGATTAATAGATGAAAATTTGATAATAATTAAAAAATAAAAATCGCCACGACAGACAAAAACATTCGATAAAAATTAAAATTTCTAGATGTTATAAAGAAATTAGAAAGTTATTTCATAACAAGAAATACAATTTCATAACAAGAAATACAATTTCATAAGAAGAAATACAATTTCATAACAGTAAATACAATTTCATAACAAGAAATACAATTTCATAACAAGAAATACAATTTTATAACAATAAATACAATTTTATAACAATAAATACAATTTCATAACAAGGAATACAATTTTATAACTATAAATACAATTTCATAACAAAAAATACAATTTCATAACAAGAAATACAATTTCATAACAAGAAATACAATTTTATAACAATAAATACAATTTCATAACAAGGAATACAATTTTATAACTATAAATACAATTTCATAACAAGAAATACAATTTCATAACAAGAAATACAATTTCATAACAAGGAATACAATTTTATAACTATAAATACAATTTCATAACAAAAAATACAATTTCATAACAAGAAATACAATTTCATAACAAGAAATACAATTTCAGAAGAAATACAATTTCAGAAGAAATACTATTTCATAAGAAGAAATACAATTTCATAACAAGAAATACAATTTCATAACAAGAAATACTATTTCATAACAAGAAATACAATTTCATAATTAATTCAATTTCATAACAAGAAATGCTATTTCATAACAAGAAATACAATTTCATAAAAAGAAATACAATTTCATAATAAGAAATACAATTTTCTAAGAAATACAATTTCATAACAAGAAATACAATTTTCTAAGAAATACATTTTCATACTAAATTATGTTTAAAATAGTAGTTGATATTTTATAAATACAATTTTCTAAGAAATACAATTTCATAACAAGAATTACAATTTTCTAAGAAATACAATTTCATAACAAGAAATACAATTTTCTAAGAAATACAATTTCATACTAAATTATGTTTAAAATAGTAGTTGATATTTTATAAATACAATTTTCTAAGAAATACAATTTCATAAAAAATACAATTTTCTTAGAAATACACTTTCATAAGAAGTACAATTTTCTAAGAAATACAATTTTCTAATAAATACTATTTTCTAAGAAATACAATTTCATACTAAATTATGTTTAAAATAGTAGTTGATATTTTATAAATACAATTTTCTAAGAATACAATTTCATAAAAAATACAATTTTCTAAGAAATACAATTTCATAACAAGAAAAACAATTTTCTAAGAAATACAATTTTATACTAAATTATGTTAAAAATAGTAGTTGATATTTTATAAATACAATTTTCTAAGAAATACAATTTCATAAGAAATACAATTTTCTAAGAAATACACTTTCATAAGAATTACAATTTTCTAAGAAATACAATTTTCTAAGAAATACAATTTCATACTAAATTATGTTTAAAATAGTAGTTGATATTTTATAAATAAAATTTTCTAAGAAATACAATTTCATAAGAAATACAATTTTCTAAGAAATACACTTTCATAAGAAATACAATTTTCTAAGAAATACAATTTTCTAAGAAATACAATTTCATAACAAGAAATACAATTTTCTAAGAAATACAATTTCATACTAAATTATGTTTAAAATAGTAGTTGATATTTTATAAATACAATGGTCTAAGAAATACAATTTCATAAAAAATACAATTTTCTAAGAAATACACTTTCATAAGAAATACAATTTCATAAGAAATACAATTTCATACTAAATTATGTTTAAAATACTAGTTGATATTTTATAAATACAATTTTATAAGAAATACAATTTAAATACTAAATCATATTTAAAATAGTAGTTGAAATTTCATAAGAAATACAATTTTAAAAGAATTACAATTTAATACTAAATTATGTTTAAAATAGTAGTTGATATTTTGTTTAGTTAGTATTTATGATGAAACTAAATATTTTCAAATACAGACGGGAATTCTTCAGATAATATTAAATGAATTTTTGGTGTTTCTGTATTGCAGGGCCGAAGAAAATTTCATCTTTAATTTTGAAGAGTAAAATGACAGGGGGGGAGATAATTCAAAGTTTTTCCCCCACAATTTATCTAAAAATGAATTTAAATGCTCTGAACTTGGAAGTTATTTTATATTTAACCAGAGATAATGCCAAACTAATAGACTTCTTGCAAGCGCACAGATTAATTTCAGGTGTGGAAACAACCTGCATCTAACCCTAACCCTAAACCTGCATCTAACCCTAACCCTAAACCTAACTCTAAACCTAACCCTAAACCTGCATCCAGTGTAAAACCTTTATTTCAAAAACTTTTATTTCTCTTGTTTTATATTTTTTCCTTCCATTTACGTATTTTTCAATTTTTTCTTTCTGTGATAATTTATTTATTTGAATAAATCATTTGATTTTACATTGTTGTCAAATACCATAAAGCGTTGTGATTGTTTTATTTCTAAATAATCCTTTTACGTATATATTTTTAACTTTTTAAAATGTTAATTACAATAGTAAAATCTATTTTTATAAAAATCGTGGGGGACACTTTGAATTATCTCCCCCTTATTTGACTCTTTAAAAATAAAGATATGTTTTTTCGGCCCTGCAATACAGAAACATCGAATTGTTTGGTGCTTGTATAATAAAAAGCCGAAAAAAAGTTTTTTTGTCTTTTAGTGTTGGAGAGGTAAATAAGGGGCAGGTGACTCTTATTACGCTTTTTAAACACGATTTTCTCTGAAATTAGGAAAATGGATCTTAACTCTTTCAAGTTCGAAGATATTATTTATTTTACCTCAGACAGTGCAAAACAAATAGATTTTCTACAAGCACACATTAATTCCTGGTGCAGAAACATGCACCTAACCCTAACCCTAAATCCTAACCCTAAACCCTAACCCTAACCTAAACCCTAACCTAAACCCTAAACCTTGTTGTGCATTTATTATTAAGTAAATTGCTTTAATTTAGATTAATAGAACAACAAAAATTGTATTTTATGGAAAAATATTGTTTGAAAGCTAGAGCTGATGAGAAGAGTTATCTGCCCCTTATTTACCTCTCTAACACTAAAAGACAAAAAAAAAGTTTTTTTCGGCTTTTTATTATACAAGCACCAATTGTTTTTATTGTTTTGAAGTTAAACTTTTTAGAAGCACAAATGCATTTCATAGCATAAAACATAGAAATTACGAAATAATGAAAATATCAGATTTCAAATGAAATCTTAGTTCATTTTGATTTTCACTGGAAACGACTAAAAAACTTTGGGTGGACGGTCAAAATATGAAAATATGTTGAAAGGCAAATTCAGAAAGATTTGTACCACGTGGTCTATTTCCTTAAGCTTGAAAACTATAAATGTTTTAGTTTCGGTTTTGGAATTTTTTAGATGAGAATAATGGGCACTGTTGAAGAACGAGCGACTCTCGACGCTGCTACGGTGTCAGGCCGCGATCCGTACCCGATAATAAACTTCGTAGATAACAACTTCCGGTATTCTGTAGTTTAATTTTCTCTGTATTTTCTCTATATAATAATGAATAGTATTGTACAAGACGTACTAACCGCAGCTGAATGTCGTTTGTGCACTACCTCCTTGGAGGTGTTACTAATGGACACGAACGGAAAAAAGAGAACTTTAGAATGGTTGGCCCGGCAGGGCCTAATTGCCATTCTCTGGCGTCGCCAAGTAAAAATAAATTACTTCGGCCATATGATAGATGCGATCCAACAGTACTATGATTGTTAAAACATTCTTATTTTTCCTAAGGAAAATAAAACAACCTATTTTATTATTTTCCCTCCCCCAAATCAAAAATATTTCATTAGCCAAAAATATTGCATTTTATTTTCCGAGAGAAAATCAAACTGTGTAAAAAACTAATCTGTTATTATTCATTTTTGTCAAATAAATTAATTAAAATAAAATTTAGTGCAAAACTTTCATTATATTTTCTGAGAAAACATAACACTTATTCGATTAGCCAAAACAGGAAGTTTTTAATAGCGTAAACAATTTCGAACGGACACCGTTTTCGGTTGGAACCGACTTTGCTTAGAGTCGGTCGATCTTCAACAATGCCGGATAATGTTTTATTTTCTGTTTCGGAATTTTTTAGATGAGGATAATGTGCATTAGTTGAACTACTATTCTCATTATTTCTTATTTTCACAAAGTGTCTGCCGATGTAACCACCGATCGTCAGCACTTTTTATGCCTGTCACTAATCACGTGACTCAAGGATTTGTATCACGTGACTCAAATTAACTAATTAATGGAAACCATTTCAAATTAAAGAAAAATTGTCATCTTTGAATATTAAAAAAGTTAAAACCGGTGTGTATTTTTATATCTTCTCTTAATATTTGCCGACTTTACAATAATTTTTTTCGGTTTATTTTATTGTTTTACTCTTCAAACAATATAAACGTTAAAGTGTAGTATCTGTTCTAATATTATACTTCATCTTTTCTCTCCTCGGTAAGTTAAGGAGAAATATTTCACTGACCGAAAAGTAAGGAAAAAATCCTTTACTGACCGTAAAGTATACCATAATAATAAACCGAATACAAAAAATTTTGTAAAGTCGGCAAATATTTAAATCAAGGGCAGAGTTAGACACAAGGTCAATTATTAATGCTAAAAAAATAGATTTCCCCTAAAAATGGAACTCTGGATTGGGACAAAAATGAAAATTGTCACAGTATAGAAAGATTTTCATTCCCTGGCCGAGGGTAGAAAAAATAAAGTCTAATATCAGAACCGATACAACACATTACCGTTAATTCTATTGAAAATGTAAAAAAGAAATAAATAAACCGTAAAAATTATTGTGAAGTCGGCAAATATTAAGAGAAGATATAAAAATATACACCGGTTTTAATTTTTTCAATATTCAAAGCAGACGATTTTTCTTTAATTTTAAAAGTTGCAATTAATTGGTTCAGTTGAGTCACGTGAGACAAATCCTTGATTGTGGTGATGCCATTAATAACTGACCTTATATCTTACTCTGCCCATGATTTAAATATTTGTCGACTTTACAATATTTAAAGTGCTGTTGAAACAATAGATCTTCCCATAAAAGGGAACTCTGGATTGGGAGAAAAATGCCGATCAGGAGCATCATTTCGAACACAAGGACCTATACGAAATTTCGAACTATAAACTTTATTGAATAAGCAGGGGTTAAGGTTAGATAATTCTAATTATGTCAGGTATTAATTATTATGTCATTTATTGTCGCCTAAAGATTGAATTTTAAACCTCCACAAAACTCACTTTTTGTTTAGAATTACAAAACTTTAATCAAGAAAATGTAATTTTTAATTAAATGCTTAAATTGGCGGTCATGTATCAATTTTAAGGGTTGTGTTTCTTTTCAGCATAACAGTTTATATGTTTGGACTTTTTTCTAGACAATTAATTGTAGGCAAAAGCATTTGGTGTGTTTAGGTTAGATAACAGCCAAACCGTTGTCCCTGTAGATACCTATTTGGTGTGTTTAGGTTATTAAACAGCCGAAACCATTGCTCCTGTAGATACCTATTTGGTGTGTATATGTTATTAAACAGCCCAAACCATTGTCCCTGTGGATACCTATTTGGTGTATTTAGGTTATTAAACAGCCGAAACCATTGTCCCTGTAGATACCTATTTGGTGTATTTAGGTTATTAAACAGCCGAAACAATTGTCCCTGTAGATACCTATTTGGTGTGTTTAGGTTATTAAACAGCCGAGACCATTTTCCCTGTAGATACCTATTTGGTGTGTTTAGGTTATTAAACAGCCGAAATCATTGTCCCTGTAGATACATATTTGGTGTGTTTAGGTTATTAAACAGCCGAAACCATTGTTCCTGTAGATACCTATTTGGTGTGTTTAGGTTATTAAACAGCCGAACCATTGCCCCTGTAGATACCTATTTGGTGTGTTTAGGTTATTAAACAGCCGAAAACATTGTCCTTGTAGATACATATTTGGTGTATTTAGGTTATTAAACAGCAGAAACCATTGTCCCTATAGATACATATTTGGTGTGTTTAGGTTATTAAACAGCCGAAAACATTGTTCATGTTGATACCTATTTGGTGTGTTTAGGTTATTAAACAGCCGAAACCATTGTCCCCGTAGATACCTATTTGGTGTGTTTAGGTTATTAAATAGCCGAAACCATTGTCCCTGTAGATACCTATTTGGTGTATTTAGGTTATTAAACAGCCGAAACCATTGTCTTTATAAGTACATATTTGGTGTATTTAGGTTATTAAACAGCCGAAAACATTGTCCCCGTAGATACCTATTTGGTGTGTATATGTTATTAAACAGCCGAAAACATTGTCCCTGTAGATACATATTTGTTGTATTTAGGTAATTAAACCGCCGAAACAATTGTCCCTGTAGATAACTATTTGGTGTGTTTAGGTTATTAAACAGCCGAAACCATTGTCCCTATAGATACATATTTGGTGTGTTTAGGTTATTAAAAAGCCGAAAACATTGTTCATGTTTATACTTATTTGGTGTGTTTAGGTTATTAAACAGCCGAAACCATTGTCCCCGTAGATACCTATTTGGTGTGTTTAGGTTATTAAACAGCCGAAACCATTGTCCCTGTAGATACTTATTTGGTGTGTTTAGGTTATTAAAAAGCCGAAACAATTGTCCCTGATGATACCTATTAGGTGTATTTAGGTTATTAAACAGCCGAAACCATTGTCCCTATAGATATATATTTGGTGTGTTTAGGTTATTAAACAGCCGAAATCATTGTTCATGTTGATACTTATTTGGTGTGTTTAGGTTATTAAACAGCCGAAACCATTGTCCCCGTAGATACCTATTTGGTGTGTTTAGGTTATTAAACAGCCGAAACCATTGTCCCCGTAGATACCTATTTGGTGTGTTTAGGTTATTAAACAGCCGAAACCATTGTCTCTGTAGATACTTATTTGGTCTGTTTATGTTATTAAAAAGCCGAAACAATTGTCCCTGTATATACCTATTTGGTGTATGTAGGTTATTAAACAGCCGAAACCATTGTCCCTATAGATACATATTTGGTGTGTTTAGGTTATTAAACAGCCGAAAACATTGTCCCTGTAGATACCTATTTGGTGTATTTGGGTATTAAACAGCCAAAACAATTGCCCCTGTAAAGACGTATTTGGTGTGTTTAGGTTATTAAACGGCCGAAACCATTGACCCTGTAGATGCTTATTTGGTGTGTTTAGGTTATTAAACAGCCGAAAACATTGTCCCTGTAGATACCTATTTGGTGTGTTTAGGTTATTAAACAGCCGAAAACATTGTTCATGTTGATACCTATTTGGTGTGTATAGGTTATTAAACAGCCCAAACTATTGTCCCTGTGGATACTTATTTGGTGTGTTTAGGTTATTAAACAGCCCAAACCATTGTCCCCTTAGATACCTATTTGGTGTGTTTAGGTTATTAAACAGCCGAATTAATTGTCCCTGTGGATACCTATTTGGTGTATTTAGGTTATTAAACAGCCGAAACCATTGTCCCTGTAGAGACCTATTTGGTGTTTTTAGGTTATTAAACAGCCGAAACAATAGTCCCTGTAGATACCTATTTGGTGTATTTAGGTTATTAAACAGCCGAAAACATTGTCCCTATAAATACTTATTTGGTGTTTTTAGGTTATTAAACAGCCGAAAACATTGTCCCTGTAAATACCTTTTTGGTGTGTTTAGGTTATTAAACAGCCAAAACAATTGTCCCTGTAGATACTTATTTGGTGTGTTTAGGTTATTAAACAGCCGAAAACATTGTCCCTGTAGATACTTATTTGGTGTGTTTAGGTTATTAAACAGCCGAAAACATTGTCCCTGTAGATACATATTTGTTGTATTTAGGTTATAAAACCGCCGAAACAATTGTCCCTGTAGATACATATTTGGTGTATTTAGGTTATTAAACCGCCGAAACAATTGTCCCTGTAGATACCTATTTGGTGTGTTTAGGTTATTAAACAGCCGAAACCATTGTCCCTGTAGATACATATTTGGTGTATTTAGGTTATTAAAAAGCCGAAACAATTTTCCCTGTAGATACCTATTTGGTGTATTTAGGTTATTAAACAGCAGAAACCATTGTCCCTATAGATACATATTTGGTGTGTTTAGGTTATTAAACAGCCGAAAACATTGTCCCTGTAGATACCTATTTGGTGTGTTAAGGTTATTAAACAGCCGAAAACATTGTTCATGTTGATACCTATTTGGTGTGTATAGGTTATTAAACAGCCCAAACTATTGTCCCTGTAGATACTTATTTGGTGTGTTTAGGTTATTAAACAGCCGAAAACATTGTCCCTGTAGATACATATTTGTTGTATTTAGGTTATTAAACCGCCGAAACAATTGTCCCTGTAGATACCTATTTGGTGTGTTTAGGTTATTAAACAGCCGAAACCATTGTTCCGTGTAGATACATATTTGGTGTATTTAGGTTATTAAAAAGCCGAACAAATTTTCCCTGTAGATACCTATTTGGTGTATTTAGGTTATTAAACAGCAGAAACCATTGTCCCTATAGATACATATTTGGTGTGTTTAGGTTATTAAACAGCCGAAAACATTGTTCATGTTGATACCTATTTGGTGTGTTTAGGTTATTAAACAGCCGAAACCATTGTCCCCGTAGATACCTATTTGGTGTGTTTAGGTTATTAAACAGCCGAAAACATTGTCCCTGTAGATACATATTTGTTGTATTTAGGTTATTAAACCGCCGAAACAATTGTCCCTGTAGATACATATTTGTTGTATTTAGGTTATTAAACAGCCGAAACCATTGTCCCTGTAGATACTTATTTGGTCTGTTTAGGTTATTAAAAAGCCGAAACAATTGTCCCTGTAGATACCTATTTGGTGTATTTAGGTTAATAAACAGCCGAAACATTTGTCCCTATAGATACATATTTGGTGTATTTAGGTTATTAAACAGCCGAAAACATTGTCCCTGTAGATACCTATTTGGTGTATTTAGGTTATTAAACAGCCAAAACAATTGCCCCTGTAAAGACGTATTTGGTGTGTTCAGGTTATTAAACGGCCGAAACCATTGACCCTGTAGATGCTCATTTGGTGTGTTTAGGTTATTAAACAGCCGAAAACATTGTCCCTGTGAATACCTATTTGGTGTGTTTAGGTTATTAAACAGCCGAAAACATTGTTCATGTTGATACCTATTTGGTGTGTATAGGTTATTAAACAGCCCAAACTATTGTCCCTGTGGATACTTATTTGGTGTGTTAAGGTTATTAAACAGCCCAAACCATTGTCCCCGTAGATACCTATTTGGTGTGTTTAGGTTATTAAACAGCCGAAACAATTGTCCCTGTAGATACTTATTTGGTGTGTTTAGGTTATTAAACAGCCGAAAACATTGTCCCTGTAGATACATATTTGTTGTATTTAGGTTTTTAAACCGCCGAAAAAATTGTCTATGTAGATACCTATTTGGTGTGTTTAGGTTATTAAACAGCCGAAACCATTGTCCCTGTAGATACATATTTGGTGTATTTAGGTTATTAAAAAGCCGAAACCTTTTTCGCTGTAGATACCTATTTGGTGTATTTAGGTTATTTAACAGCAGAAACCATTGTCCCTGTAGATACTTATTTGGTCTGTTTAGGTTATTAAAAAGCCGAAACAATTGTCCCTGTAGATACCTATTTGGTGTATTTAGGTTAATAAACAGCCGAAACATTTGTCCCTATAGATACATATTTGGTGTGTTTAGGTTATTAAACAGCCGAAAACATTGTCCCTGTAGATACCTATTTGGTGTATTTAGGTTATTTAACAGCCAAAACAATTGCCCCTGTAAAGACGTATTTGGTGTGTTTAGGTTATTAAACGGCCGAAACCATTGACCCTGTAGATGCTCATTTGGTGTGTTTAGGTTATTAAACAGCCGAAAACATTGTCCCTGTAGATACCTATTTGGTGTGTTTAGGTTATTAAACAGCCGAAAACATTGTTCATGTTGATACCTATTTGGTGTGTATAGGTTATTAAACAGCCCAAACTATTGTCCCTGTGGATACTTATTTGGTGTGTTTAGGTTATTAAACAGCCCAAACCATTGTCCCCTTAGATACCTATTTGGTGTGTTTAGGTTATTAAACAGCCGAAACCATTGTCCCCGTACATACCTATTTGGTGTGTTTAGGTTATTAAACAGCCGAAACCATTGTCCTTGTATATACTTATTTGGTGTGTTTAGGTTATTAAAAAGCCGAAACAATTGTCCCTGATGATACCTATTTGGTGTATTAAGGTTATTAAACAGCCTAAACCATTGTCCCTATAGATATATATTTGGTGTGTTTAGGTTATTAAACAGCCGAAATCATTGTTCATGTTGATACTTATTTGGTGTGTTTAGGTTATTAAACAGCCGAAACCATTGTCCCCGTAGATACCTATTTGGTGAGTTTAGGTTATTAAACAGCCGAAACCATTGTCCCCGTAGATACCTATTTTGTGTGTTTAGGTTATTAAACAGCCGAAACCATTGTCTCTGTAGATACTTATTTGGTCTGTTTAGGTTATTAAAAAGCCGAAACAATTGTCCCTGTATATACCTATTTGGTGTATGTAGGTTATTAAACAGCCGAAACCATTGTCCCTATAGATACATATTTGGTGTGTTTAGGTTATTAAACAGCCGAAAACATTGTTCATGTTGATACCTATTTGGTGTGTTTAGGTTATTAAACAGCCGAAACCATTGTCCCCGTAGATACCTATTTGGTGTGTTTAGGTTATTAAACAGCCGAAAACATTGTCCCTGTAGATACATATTTGTTGTATTTAGGTTATTAAACCGCCGAAACAATTGTCCCTGTAGATACATATTTGTTGTATTTAGGTTATTAAACAGCCGAAACCATTGTCCCTGTAGATACTTATTTGGTCTGTTTAGGTTATTAAAAAGCCGAAACAATTGTCCCTGTAGATACCTATTTGGTGTATTTAGGTTAATAAACAGCCGAAACATTTGTCCCTATAGATACATATTTGGTGTGTTTAGGTTATTTAACAGCCGAAAACATTGTCCCTGTAGATACCTATTTTGTGTATTTAGGTTATTAAACAGCCAAAAGAATTGCCCCTGTAAAGACGTATTTGGTGTGTTCAGGTTATTAAACGGCCGAAACCATTGACCCTGTAGATGCTCATTTGGTGTGTTTAGGTTATTAAACAGCCGAAAACATTGTCCCTGTAGATACTTATTTGGTGTGTTTAGGTTATTAAACAGCCGAAAACATTGTTCATGTTGATACCTATTTGGTGTGTATAGGTTATTAAACAGCCCAAACTATTGTCCCTGTGGATACTTATTTGGTGTGTTTAGGTTATTAAACAGCCGAAACCATTGTCCCCTTAGATACCTATTTGGTGTGTTTAGGTTATTAAACAGCCGAAACAATTGTCCCTGTAGATACTTATTTGGTGTGTTTAGGTTATTAAACAGCCGAAAACATTGTCCCTGTAGATACATATTTGTTGTATTTAGGTTATTAAACCGCCGAAACAATTGTCTATGTAGATACCTATTTGGTGTGTTTAGGTTATTAAACAGCCGAAACCATTGTCCCTGTAGATACATATTTGGTGTATTTAGGTTATTAAAAAGCCGAAACAATTTTCCCTGTAGATACCTATTTGGTGTATTAAGGTTATTTAACAGCAGAAACCATTGTCCCTGTAGATACTTATTTGGTCTGTTTAGGTTATTAAAAAGCCGAAACAATTGTCCCTGTAGATACTTATTTGGTGTATTTAGGTTAATAAACAGCCGAAACATTTGTCCCTATAGATACATATTTGGTGTGTTTAGGTTATTAAACAGCCGAAAACATTGTCCCTGTAGATACCTATTTGGTGTATTTAGGTTATTAAACAGCCAAAACAATTGCCCCTGTAAAGACGTATTTGGTGTGTTTAGGTTATTAAACGGCCGAAACCATTGACCCTGTAGATGCTCATTTGGTGTGTTTAGGTTAATAAACAGCCGAAACCATTGTCCCTGTAGAAACCTATTTGGTGTGTTTAGGTTATTAAACAGCCGAAACAATAGTCCCTGTAGATACCTATTTGGTGTATTTAGGTTATTAAACAGCCGAAAACATTGTCCCTATAAATACTTATTTGGTGTTTTTAGTTTATTAAACAGCCGAAAACATTGTCCCTGTAAATACCTTTTTGGTGTGTTTAGGTTATTAAACAGCCAAAACAATTGTCCCTGTAGATACTTATTTGGTGTGTTTAGATTATTAAACAGCCGAAAACATTGTCCCTGTAGATACTTATTTGTGTTGAATTATCAATTTTGTCGCACTGTTAAAACCTATTTTAAGGGTTATCTCCCTTGTTCCATTATTATTTGGGGACCAGATTAACCTTTGTAAGAATTGGGGTTGTCTGCCGTTCTTCTTTTTGTTGTTGTTGGCCTGTTGTAAAATAAACGCACGACGCGCGTGTAAACCTACAAAATGAATTGTCCTGCCATGAAGAATGTCTGAATGTTGCTGAGATCAAAACGTATGTCTCACATTCGTGTGAACTTGGCTTTATATCGATAATAATTATCAACAAAGGTTATGGGCCCAGATGAACGCTCGATATAATTATAAAGCCACGTGTGACATTTTTTTTCGGCCATATTGAAATTCTCGTTCACGAAAGAAGTTTTGTATCGTTTTACCTTCACGATGGAAACAAAACTTGGTAATCTCGTACCGTTGAATGGGACAAATTACGCCACTTGGAAGATTCAGTGCAAAATGACATTAATTAGGGACGGATTATGGTACATAGTAAATGATACCGAAATCGTCCCCGATCCTAGGACAGATGCGATATTACACGGAAAGTATTTATCGCGGAAAGATCGCGCCTTGGCGACGATTGTTTTGTCAGTGGAACCGTCACTTTTGTATTTAATAGGGGATCCCGACGACCCTGCAGTGGTGTGGAAAAAATTGGCAGATCAATTTCAGAAGAAAACGTGGGCTAATAAATTAGCATTAAGGAGGCGCTTGTATTCCCTTAAATTGAAAGTAGGTGACTCTGTTCATAAACATATTAAAATAATGACAGAAATCTTTGAAGGGTTGTCAGTCATCGGCGATTCAATTGATGAGGAAGATAGAGTTGTACACCTCTTGGCTAGCCTCCCGGATTCCTATGACATGCTAGTAACAGCGCTCGAAGCAAGTCAGGATGTGCCCAAATGGGTGTTAGTGACTGAACGACTGCTCTACGAAGAAACGAAAGTCAGAGAAAAGGAAAATACTGCTACTGACTCGAAAGCGATGACATCAAAACATCACACTTTTAAAAAGGGGCTTAAGTGTTATCACTGTGGAAAGAATGGACACATTAAACGTGACTGTCGATTGCTTAGTGAAGATGCAAAAGAAAGTTTTAAAAGGAACTACCCAAATAAGAAAGCTTTCTTCACTGGAAAAACACAAGGAAAATCTAATGGTTCTGAAAACGATTACGTTGTTGGACTATTTGCACACCATGCGTTATTATCTAATAACAAAAGGAGCGAATGGATTGTGGATTCTGGAGCAACTTGTCACATGTGTCACGATGTGAAGAGATTTATACATTTCCGGAAATTGGATTTAGTAGAGGAAATAACACTTGGGGATGGACGCTCGGTTGAAGCATTAGGAGTGAGAACAATAGAACTGAACGTGAGTGTGCCAGACGGTAAACAGCAAAGATGTAGACTGTATGAAACACTTTATGTTCCAAAACTATCGTACAACCTATTGAGTGTGTCTAGGGCGACTAGATCTGGAAAGTCGTTCATATTCACTGAATCAGGATGTCGACTTCTTGATGAAAAACAGAGGATAGTAGCTGAAGGTTCAAAAATTGGAAATGTGTACTATTTGAACTGTAATGAAAAACAAGAAACAGCTCATGCAGCATGTACATGTTCAGGTGGTAACACAAAGGAGGAGATCTGGCATCGACGTTTTGGTCATCTTGGTGCGGGGAATTTGCAGAAACTAGCAAGAGATCAGCTGGTGACTGGCCTCGACTATGATGTGACAAAGAGTATTAACTTTTGTGAACCATGTGTGGATGGCAAACATCATCGTTCCTCATTTCCAAAATCAGGTGGAAGGCGAGCTACACAACTACTCGGAATTGTGCACAGCGATGTTTGTGGATGGCTAGAGGCAAAATCGCTTGGTGGAGCCGAATACTTCCTCACATTTATTGATGACAAATCAAGATTTGTGTGGATATATGTGCTTAAACACAAGGGAGAAGTTTTTGCAAAATTCATGGAGTGGAAAACCATGGTGGAGAATTCCAGTGGACAAAAATTAAAAACCTTACGCACTGACAATGGCGGGGAATACACTTCAAGAGAGTTTGAATGTTACCTAAAGAAGGAGGGCATACACCATGAACGCACTGTTTCCAAAACACCAAAGCAAAATGGAGTGGCTGAAAGAATGAATCGGACGTTGGTGGAAGCAGTGCGAGCAATGTTGTCGGACTCGCAGCTGCCTAAGAAATGTTGGGCAGAAGCTTTATCAACAGCTTCATACGTACGAAACCGAAGCCCAACAAATGCAGTACAAGGAATGACACCATACGAGGCTTGGAAAGGCTACAAACCAGATGTGAACCATTTACGCATTTTTGGGTGTAGTGCTTATGCCCATATACCAAAAGATGAAAGATCCAAAATGGATTCTAAAGCGAAGAAGAGCATCTTTCTCGGATATGGTATTGGAGTCAAGGGTTATAGACTTTATGATACAGAAAAGTTAAGAGTCTTCCATAGCAGAGATGTCATCCTTAATGAATCGGCATCCATTGGTGAACAAGAGAGAGAGGAAGTTGGAAACCAACCTCTAGTGAAAATTGACTGTCATAACGTCAGTGATGATGATGATGATGATGATGATGATGACAATTCACAAGTGACAACAGGACCACGAAGATCACTAAGGATTAGGAAAGCTCCAGATCAGTATGGTGAATGGGTCTACATTGCTTACAGATTGAATGACCTATTAATGGTGAAAGAGGCACTTTCTAGCCCTGAGAAAGACAAATGGATGAAAGCAATGGAAAGTGAAGTTGATTCACTACATACTAATAAAGTATGGGACCTTACTGTCTTACCCAGTGGACGGAAGGCTATTGGTAGTAAGTGGGTGTTCAAACAAAAATATGACGCTGATGGAAACATGGGACAATATAAAGCTCGACTGGTAGCTCAAGGATTTCTTCAGAAACATGGAGTTGACTACGACGAGACCTTTTGTCCAGTAGTGAGGTTCGAATCAGTGCGAACTGTCATTGCATTAGCAGCAAAACATGACCTGAACCTGCATCAGTTGGACGTAACCACTGCATTTCTTAATGGTGAGCTGAAAGAAGACATCTATATGAAGCAACCAGAAAGATTTAAGGTCAAAGGCATAGAACACCTTGTCTGTAAATTAAAGCGAAGCATCTATGGCTTGAAACAATCATCAAGATGTTGGAATGAGGCACTAGATGCTCAGCTAAAAAAGATGCATTTCAAGCAATTGGAAAATGACCCGTGTATCTACACACTCTCCTCGGGAGGAGAGATCTTCATAGCTGCAGTGTATGTTGATGATATCATTCTGGCATGTAAGTCTTTGACACGTATCCAAGAATTTATCAAAAGAATCTCCGAAAGTTTCAACATCAAGGATATGGGGAAACTACATAGTTTCTTGGGTGTTAAAATCGCTTATCCAGATTCAGGGAAGATATGGATCGGACAACCAGCATACGCAGCAGAGGTTTTGAAAAAATTCCAAATGGAAAATTCAAAACCTACATCAACTCCAATTGATTCTGGTGCAAGATTAACTAAAGCTGTTAAAGAAAACGAGCTAGTCAACCAAGAATTGTATCAATCAGCAGTTGGAAGCCTGCTGTATCTGTCAACAAAAACAAGACCTGATATTGCCTATGCTGTCGGCAATGTAGCAAGATTCTGCTCACAACCTACCATGGAACACTGGAGGTCTGTGAAACATATCATGCGTTATCTAAATGGCACGCGGAACTATGGGTTACTGTATGACAGGGAGAATGCAACAAATCTGATAGGATATTCAGATGCAGACTGGGCTGGTGACTTGGATGACCGCAGGTCAACCTCAGGCTACCTGTTTAAATTAAGTGGAGCGGCTGTGTTATGTATATTATATTTCTTCAGCTGCATTTGCCCAGGATTGAACTCAGCACCTTGGGATTACGAGATGGATTACGTGCACTTGCATATATTTCCGTTAAAGTAAAATTACTGGGTTTTCTTGTCCACGTGACTTTTTAAATTTAAATGCGTTCTCTTTCTTTTACCATATATACGTTCTTGGCCTCTTGCCTTGTTGGCATTGTAGTTTTGAATTAATTGAATAAAGCCTTAGAAAAGGTTTTTCTATTCGTGTCTTCTTTTTACATTACAATTTATTCAATTATTTTATTTACTAAATTTCTCATGGATAAGATTATTCGTCTGGACAAGTTTGATATATCTTCTGCAGACCCTCAGGCTGGCAAGCTCTGGAGACTATGGTACCGTAATTTTACTTATTACTTATCTACTATTGCTTCTTTAAATCAAGACAAACTCGAAGTC
Organism: Sepiola atlantica; assembly: GCA_963556195.1. Lineage (NCBI taxonomy): Eukaryota > Metazoa > Mollusca > Cephalopoda > Sepiida > Sepiolidae > Sepiola > Sepiola atlantica. The sequence goes on along the minus strand of CAUVYP010001154.1, from coordinate 9,283,967 downwards.
CTTTATTTAAACATTGGTGCTACCGTTGCTGACATTATCGAGGGTTTTTCTGGATTCGAACATGCTGTTGAATTGCTGAAAAGTGTTTATGATAAGTCTCCAATCGTTATTCATGCTAGACATTTGCTTTCTACACGTCTACAACAGGAAAATGAGTCTGTAGACCAGTACCTTCAGGCCTTAAACCGACTTGCCGCAGACTGTTGCTTCAAAGATGTTACTGCTACTACTTACAGAGATGAATCTGTCCGTGATTCATTTATACGTGGTCTCCGGTCTTCCGTAATACGTGCCAGACTACTTGAAAATGATACGTTAAATCTCAAGGAGGCTACTCAATGTGCTAGAGCTTTAGAACAGGCTCAATTTCGTGCTGAGTCATACGCTTCTCAGATTGGACCTACCGTTGCTGCTACCACGACTAAAAATGTGTTTACTGATTCTGTCGAGGAGGCCACTATTACTGCTCCTATGGAGTGTGAATCTGTACAATTGTCTGCTGCCCTTCCTGCTCATGGAAAGTGCTACAACTGCGGAGGGAAACGTCACATTAAGGATGATCGCCGCCACTGTCCTGCCCGCGATAAAGTATGTCGAAACTGTGGCAAACTCGGCCATTTTGCCAAAGTTTGCCGTTCTACCATGTCTACACCTTCACGTTCCACCTCAGCTATTATAGTAGCCCGTGCTAAAGATGATGATAGGTTCCCTCCTATTACTAAAATTGTAAAATTAAAGGGTAAACGATTAACTGCTCTCATAGACACCGGCAGTTCTGATAACTTTATCAGTGCTCGTATTGTTAAAACAATGAAACTGTCTACTTCTAAACGGAATTCCGTAATTTCCATGGCATCATCGGCCATTTCCCTCAAGCTATCTGAATATTGTACTGAGGACGTTATCTTCAATGGTTACGAATATAAAGAAATTGACTTCACAGTACTTCCTGATTCCTGTATGGATATTATACTCGGAGTGCCCTTCTTAAAACTACACCAGAGTATCACTATTTCTTTTGGAGGGTCTCAGGATATTCTAAAAATCTGCGCTTTAACCAAAATCAGTTGTGCACCCGTTAAATTGTTCCGAAACTTGACCCGTGATTGCAAACCTATTGCTACTGGGTCTCGAAATTACCGTGCGGAGGACTCTCGATTCATTGAAAAAGAAATTCTACAAATGCTTGAGGATGATATAATTGAACCAAGTTACTCTCCGTGGCGCGCTCAAATTGTTGTGACTTCGTCAACTAATAAAAAGAAACGATTGGTAGTCGATTTCTCCCAAACTATTAACCGTTTCACCTTACTTGATGCATACCCCTTGCCACGAATTGGGGATCTCGTTGACCAAATAGCCCAGTATCTTATCTTTAGTATAATTGACTTGTCCAAAGCATACTATCAGATTGAAATTTGCCCTGAAGATCGCCCCTATACGGCCTTTCAGGCTGGAAACCGTCTGTACCAATTTAAACGAATACCCATGGGGGTCACAAACGGGGTTTCTGCCTTTCAACGATTTATGAATTCTTTCATTTCTGATAACAAATTACCTGGAACCTTCTCGTATATAGATGATATAACTATTTGCGGTAAAACCCAGGAGGAGCATGACGTCAATTTGGAGTATTTCTTAAAAGCTGCCTCGACATACAACCTCGAAATAAACCGGGAATAATCAAAGTTTTCACTTCGTTCTATTAACGTGCTTGGATACCAAATTTGTAACGGAACTCTTCAACCTGATCCAGAGCGTTTGAGACCTCTTTTGCAAATGCCTCCCCCTTCCGATTCAAAATCGTTAAAAAGGTGTCTTGGCATGTTTGCTTACTATGCGAAATGGATACCTAAGTATTCATACAAAATTCGTCCACTGGTCGAGAATAAACAATTCCCTATGCCTCCTATAGTTGTAAATTCTTTCGAAAAACTCAAGAAAGACATTGCTGAATCATCCGTAAAAGTTATTGATGATGAATTGCCGTTTATTATTGAAACCGATGCCTCAGAAAAGGCTATCGGAGGCACTCTTTTACGAGCTGGGAGACCTGTAGCATTCTTTTCTCGGTCGTTAAACCTCTCTGAAATGCGACTTCATATAGTCGAAAAAGAAGCATATGCCATAGTCGAATGTGTTCGTAAATGGAGAGATCTCATTGTTGGGAAACATTTTACTATTATTACTGATCAACAAGCCGTATCTTTTGTGTTTAAACCTGCTAATCGTGGAAAAATTAAAAACGATAAAATTATACGGTGGAAAATGGAACTTCTTCCCTTTTCATATGATATAAAACACCGTCCCGGGAATGAAAATATTGTCGCTGACACATTATCCAGAGTATGTGGTGCTGCTGTTTCTTCCTTGGAGGAACTAAAATCAATTCATGATTCCTTAATACATCCTGGAGTACAACGCTTTTGGCATTTTGTAAGGTCACAAAACTTGCCATATTCACTTGATGAAATCCGACGTATGACATCTCAATGTACTACTTGCGCCAAAATAAAACCCCAATTCTTTACTTCTACTAATAATATTCTTATCCGTTCTACTGCTCCATTCCAGCGTCTTTCTGTCGATTACCAAAGGACCTATCCCGGCATCTTCATCAGGTTGCCGTTACATATTTACAGTCGTCGATGAATACAGTCGATTTCCGTTTGCTTTCCCTTGTCGTGATTGCTCCTCTCAAACCGCGATTCAGTGCCTGGTGAATATTTTTTCTATTTTTGGACTTCCCTCATTCATCCATTCCGATCGAGGAACTTCGTTTATGTCGGAGGAATTCAAACAATTTTTGCTGCGACTTGGAATTGGATCCAGTAACACTACTGCGTATAACCCAAGAGGTAACAGCCAATGTGAGCGCTATAACGGCATTATTTGGAACACCATCTTATTAGCTTTGGGATCAAAACGGTTACCCATTAGCGCTTGGCAGGATGTTCTACAGGATGTTTTACAAACTATTCGCTCTCTACTATGCACATCCACAAATGCTACGCCTCACGAACGCATGTTCAATTTTAAAAGGCGCTCTTCCACTGGCACTGCATTACCTGTTTGGCTCTGTGAGCCTGGGGAGGTGTTATTAAAGCGATTTGGTAACAGGAGTAAATATGACCCGATCGTTGAGGTAGTGGAACTCCTCGAGGCTAACCCTACACATGCAAGAATACGATATCATGATGGCCGGGAAGATTCAGTAGCACTAAGAATTTTAGCACGTTTTCCACGCTCGGGTCGATCTCAAGATTCTACTGAAAACGTTCTACCTGACATGGGCCCTTTGCCTGATACAAGTTCCACAAATACTCCTTCACCTAGGGAAGGTTATACAGAAAATGAATTAGTGAATCAGAATTCAGAGAATCAACCTTCCCAGAGATATGGTGCTTCTGATAGTGAACTACTTCCCCGCCGGTCTAGCAGGATTCGCAAACCAGTCCAGCGTCTGGATTTATAAAACTTTCTGATAACAATCTCTGTTACAAGTGGGGGAGAATGTTATGTATATTATATTTCTTCAGCTGCATTTGCCCAGGATTGAACTCAGCACCTTGGGATTACGAGATGGATTACGTGCACTTGCATATATTTCCGTTAAAGTAAAATTACTGGGTTTTCTTGTCCACGTGACTTTTTTTTAATTTAAATGCGTTCTCTTTCTTTTACCATATATACGTTCTTGGCCTCTTGCCTTGTTGGCATTGTAGTTTTGAATTAATTGAATAAAGCCTTAGAAAAGGTTTTTCTATTCGTGTCTTCTTTTTACATTACAGGCTGTCAGTTGGAAAAGTAAAAGACAGACTTGTGTTGCATTGTCTACAGCTGAAGCAGAGTATATGGCATTGGCAAGTGCAGCACAGGAGGCAGTATGGATGCGACATCTTCAAAGTGGTCTCAATGAACCCTTGGTTGGACCGACACTCATCTACGAGGATAACCAATCCACAATATGTATGGCAAAGAATCCACAATATCATGGAAGGGCGAAGCATATTGATATTAAGTTTCATTACATTCGAGAGCAAGTTGAGATGGAAACAATTGAATTGGAATACTGTCAAAGTAAAGACATGATTGCTGATGTGCTGACGAAGGGACTTGTGAGTGCACAATTTATTAAGCTTAGAGCACTGTTAGGTGTTAGGGAAGTCATGGAACAGTCTGACAGCAATTGAGGAGGAGTGTTGAATTATCAATTTTGTCGGACTGTTAAAACCTATTTTAAGGGTTATCTCCCTTGTTCCATTATTATTTGGGGACCAGATTAACCTTTGTAAGAATTGGGGTTATCTGCCCTTTCTTTTAGTTGTTGTTGGTCTGTAGAAAAATAAACGCACGACGCGCGTGTAAACCTACAAAATGTGTTTGTCTTAACTGAATTGTCCTGCCATGAAGAATGTCTGAATGTTGCTGAGATCAAAAGGTATGTCTCACATTCGTGTGAACTTGGCTTTATATCGATAATAATTATCAACAATTTGGTGTGTTTAGGTTATTAAACAGCCGAAAACATTGTCCCTGTAGATACATATTTGTTGTATTTAGGTTATTAAACCGCCGAAACAATTGTCCCTGTAGATACCTATTTGGTGTGTTTAGGTAATTAAACAGCCGAAACCATTGTCCCTGTAGATACTTATTTGGTCTGTTTAGGTTATTAAAAAGCCGAAACAATTTTCTCTGTAGATACCTATTTGGTGTATTTAGGTTATTAAACAGCAGAAACCATTGTCCCTATAGATACATATTTGGTGTGTTTAGGTTATTAAACAGCCGAAAACATTGTTCATGTTGATACCTATTTGGTGTGTTTAGGTTATTAAACAGCCGAAACCATTGTCCCCGTAGATACCTATTTGGTGTGTTTAGGTTATTAAACAGCCGAAAACATTGTCCCTGTAGATACATATTTGTTGTATTTAGGTTATTAAACCGCCGAAACAATTGTCCCTGTAGATACATATTTGTTGTATTTAGGTTATTAAACAGCCGAAACCATTGTCCCTGTAGATACTTATTTGGTCTGTTTAGGTTATTAAAAAGCCGAAACAATTGTCCCTGTAGATACCTATTTGGTGTATTTAGGTTAATAAACAGCCGAAACCATTGTCCCTATAGATACATATTTGGTGTGTTTAGGTTATTAAACAGCCGAAAACATTGTCCCTGTAGAGACCTATTTTCCAACAGGTCCCTACTTTAGACAGGTAAAAGTTATTCATACAAAGCTGTTGGATACACAATGTTTGATGTTTTACCTCTTGGTGCCAGTGTATGTATAGACATTTTGAAGAGCTTAACCTTGAACATCCTACATGAAACTGCCTATAGGTAAAACAAGGTGAAGTTAAGTTGAGACCAACCAAAGGATTGAAAATTCAATATTCTATCTACTTGCATATTTTTTAACTTTTGAAACTCTTAGTAAGTTTTGCTGTCGTCAAATATGGCAGCCATTTTTTTGGAAGTGGTTGCTAATCACTAAATACATTCTGAAATCAAAAAATATTGTTTTCAAAAGTTTAAATTATATTACACTTTTGGCATCTGAACGGGTGGGATTTTGCTGCTAATCTGGTGGGCCAGGGCTTATTTTCGTTAGGAGGGTACAAGGACTTCTAAAACAAGCACAGGGATGCAACATGGTAGCGATGAGATAAGGGCTGGAAGTTAAGACTTGTTCATTGTCATGGAAAACAATTAAACTGGAATTTAAATTCAGTTGCATAATCTAACAGAATAATGGATGAAAAAACGCAAGAGAGTATTTTCCAAAAGACTTAAAGTTAGAGGTAAGAGTTTACTAAATCATTTGTATGAATACAATTTTATCCCCAAATTCCATAAAACAAATTGTTATATGTATATATATATATATATTATATAATTGTTATACAAAGCCACTGTTGATCTATTTGTGTTAAAAGGCTCTTAACTTTTATTGTAATTGTTTTAAGTTTGCTTAGAATCGATAGTATACGGAGTAACAATCTTTGCTTGCATTACTAATAAAACAAACGTGGCTACTTTGTTCAGAATCGGTATTTACACGTACTTAAAAGGCATATAGCTTCTATTACATTGATTTTAAACACAAATGTCACAACCGTGTAGGTAAAGCTAATTTTTTTAAATGATTTCACAAGTGTCTTTTCTTTAAAATAATTCATGCCAGTAGTAGTAATGATTACGCCGAAAAAATTTATTTTTTCAAAATAAAAAACGAAATACCAGCAGAATTTAGACACCAAATTAATAAGGTGTATTAGTTTGCCCTTGTACAGTCAGACTAAAATAATGTCAGTTCGTGATTGGTCTCACAAGTATGACAGCTTCTACTACATGAAGTTGCATGTGATTAACACAGTCCCATTCTATTGCATAGTCTTGCATGGAGCCTTAAGATATTAGAGTATATAACTGGGCATCCAGCTTTGATTTGTGTAACTGTACACATGTGATTAAATATCCAGCTTTCAGCTTTAATTTGTGTGTTGGCATATAATCACATTAAAACCTGTAACTGTACACTTATAATTGGGCATCCTGCTTTCAGCTTTGATTTGTGTGTTGGCATGTTAGGCAATTCCAACATGTAACTGTACACTTATAATTGGCCATCCAGCTTTCAGTTTTAATTTGTGTGTCTGCATCTTAGGCAATTCTAACCTGTATCTGTACACCTGTAATTGGGCATCCAGCTTTCAACTTTGATTTGTGTGTTGGCATATTAGGCAATTTAAACCTGTGACTGTACACTTATAATTGGGCATCCACCTTTCAGCTTTGATGTGTGTGTTGTCATATTAGGCAATTCTAACCTTTAACTGTACACTTATAAGTGGACATCCAGCTTTCAGCTTTGATTTGTGTGTTCGCATATTAGGCAATTCAAACATGTAACTGTACACTTATAATTGGGCATCCAGCTTCTAATTTGATTTGTGTGTTGGCATATTGGGCAATTCTAACCTGTAACTGTACACTTATAATTGGACATCCAGCTTTCAGCTTTGATTTGTGTGTTTGCATATTAGGCAATTCTGACCTGGAAATGTACACATATAATTGGGCATTCAGCTTACAGCTTTAATTTTTGTGTTGGCATATTAGGCTATTCTTACCTGTAACTGTACACCTGTAATCGGGCATCCACTTTTCAACTTTGATTTGTGTGTTGGCATATTAGGCGATTCTAACCTGTAACTGTACACTTATAATAGAGCATCAAGCTATTTGCTTTGATTTGTGTGTTGGCATTTTAGGCAATTCTTACATGTAACTGTACACTTATAATTGGGCATCCAGCTTTCAGCTTTGATTTGTGTGTTCCATATTAGGCAATTCCTACCTGTAACTGTACACCTATTATTGGGCATCCAGCTTTCAACTTTGATTTGTGTGTTGGCATATTAGGCAATTTTAACGTGTAACTGTACACATATAATTGGACATCCAGCTTTCAGCATTGATTTGTGTGTTGGCATATTAGCCAATTCTAACCTGTAACTGTACACTTATAATTGGGCATCCAGCTTTCAGCTTTGATTTTTGTGTTCCATATTAGGCAATTCCTACCTGTAACTGTACACCTATAATTGGGCATCCAGCTTTCAACTTTGATTTGTGTGTTGGCATATTAGGCAATACTAACCTGTAATTGTACACATATAATTGGGCATTCGGCTTACAGTTTTAATTTTTGTGTTGGCATATTAGCCAATTCTAACCTGTAACTGTACACATATAATTGGCTATCCAGCTTTCAGCTTTGATTTGTGTGTTCCATATTAGGCAATTCCTACCTGTAACTGTACACCTATTATTGGGCATCCGGCTTTCAACTTTGATTTGTGTGTTGGCATATTAGACAATTCTAACCTGTAACTGTACACTTGTAATTGGGCATCCATTTTAAAACTTTGATTTGTGTGTTGACATATTAGGCAATTCTAACCTGTAACTGTACACTTATATTTGGGCATCGAGCTTTCAACTTTGATTGTTATGTTGGCATGTTAGGTAATTCTAACCTGTAACTGTACACTTATAATTGGGCATTCAGCTTACAGTTTTAATTTTTGTGTTGGCATATTAACCAATTCTAACCTGTAACTGTACACTTATAATTGGGCATCCAGCTTTCAGCTTTGATTTGTGTGTTCCATATTAGGCAATTCCTACCTGTAACTGTACACCTATTATTGGGCATCCAGCTTTCAACTTTGATTTGTGTGTTGGCATATTAGGGAATTCTAACCTGTAACTGTATACATATAATTGGGCATCCAGCTTTCAGCTTTGATTTGTGTGTTCCATATTAGGCAATTCCTACCTGTAACTGTACACCTATAATTGGGCATCCAGCTTTCAACTTTGATTTGTGTGTTGGCATATTAGGCAATTCTAACCTGTAATTGTACACATATAATTGGGCATTCAGCTTACAGTTTTAATTTTTGTGTTGGCATATTAGCCAATTCTAACCTGTAACTGTACACATATAATTGGCTATCCAGCTTTCAGCTTTGATTTGTGTGTTCCATATTAGGCAATTCCTACCTGTAACTGTACACCTATTATTGGGCATCCGGCTTTCAACTTTGATTTGTGTGTTGGCATATTAGGCAATTCTAACCTGTAATTGTACACATATAATTGGGCATTCAGCTTACAGTTTTAATTTTTGTGTTGGCATATTAGCCAATTCTAACCTGTAACTGTACACATATAATTGGCTATCCAGCTTTCAGCTTTGATTTGTGTGTTCCATATTAGGCAATTCCTACCTGTAACTGTACACCTATAATTGGGCATCCAGCTTTCAACTTTGATTTGTGTGTTGGCATATTAGGCAATTCTAACCTGTAATTGTACACATATAATTGGGCATTCAGCTTACAGTTTTAATTTTTGTGTTGGCATATTAGCCAATTCTAACCTGTAACTGTACACATATAATTGGCTATCCAGCTTTCAGCTTTGATTTGTGTGTTCCATATTAGGCAATTCCTACCTGTAACTGTACACCTATTATTGGGCATCCGGCTTTCAACTTTGATTTGTGTGTTGGCATATTAGGCAATTCTAACCTGTAATTGTACACATATAATTGGGCATTCAGCTTACAGTTTTAATTTTTGTGTTGGCATATTAGCCAATTCTAACCTGTAACTGTACACATATAATTGGCTATGCAGCTTTCAGCTTTGATTTGTGTGTTCCATATTAGGCAATTCCTACCTGTAACTGTACACCTATTATTGGGCATCCGGCTTTCAACTTTGATTTGTGTGTTGGCATATTAGGCAATTCTAACCTGTAATTGTACACATATAATTGGGCATTCAGCTTACAGTTTTAATTTTTGTGTTGGCATATTAGCCAATTCTAACCTGTAACTGTACACATATAATTGGCTATCCAGCTTTCAGCTTTGATTTGTGTGTTCCATATTAGGCAATTCCTACCTGTAACTGTACACCTATTATTGGGCATCCAGCTTTCAACTTTGATTTGTGTGTTGGCATATTAAGCAATTCTAACCTGTAACTGTACACATATAATTGGGCATTCAGCTTACAGTTGTAATTTTTGTGTTGGCATATTAGCCAGTTCTAACCTGTAACTGTACACATATAATTGGCTATCCAGCTTTCAGCTTTGATTTGTGTGTTCCATATTAGGCAATTCCTACCTGTAACTGTACACCTATAATTGGGCATCCAGCTTTCAACTTTGATTTGTGTGTTGGCATATTAGGCAATTCTAACCTGTAACTGTACACTTGTAATTGGGCATCCATTTTAAAACTTTGATTTGTGTGTTGACATATTAGGCATTTCTAACCTGTAACTGTACACTTATAATTGGGCATCGAGCTTGCAACTTTGATTGTTATGTTGGCATATTAGGTAATTCTAACCTGTAACTGTACACTTATAATTGGGCATTCAGATTACAGTTTTAATTTTTGTGTTTGCATATTAGCCAATTCTAACCTGTAACTGTACACTTATAATTGGGCATCCAGCTTTCAGCTTTGATTTGTGTGTTCCATATTAGGCAATTCCTACCTGTAACTGTACACCTATAATTGGGCATCCAGCTTTCAACTTTGATTTGTGTGTTGGCATATTAGGCAATTCTAACCTGTAACTGTACACTTGTAATTGGGCATCCATTTTAAAACTTTGATTTGTGTGTTAACATATTAGGCAATTCTAACCTGTAACTGTACACTTATAATTGGCCATCGAGCTTTCAGCTTTGTTTTGTGTGTTGTCATATAAGACAATTTTAACCTGTAATTGTACACATATAATTGAAAATCCAGCTTTCAGCTTTGATTTGTGTGTTGGCATAAAAGGCAATTCTAACCTGAAACTGTACACTTATAATTGGCCATCCAGCTTTCAACTTTAATTTGTGTGTTGGCATATTAGGCGATTGTAACCTGTAACTGTACACCTGTAATTAGGCATCCAGCTTTCAGCTTTGATTTGTGTGTTGGCATATTAGGCAATTCTAACCCGTAACTGTAAACTTATAATTGGGCATCCAGCTTTCAACTTTTATTTATGTGTTGGCATATTCGGCAATTCTAACCCGTAACTGTACACCTGTAATTGCGCATCCAGCTTTCAGCTTTAATTCGTGTTGGCATATTAGCCAATTCTAACTCGTGACTGTACACTTATAATTGGGCATCCACCTTTCAGCTTTGATTTGTGTGTTGTCATATTAAGCAATTATAACCTGTTACTGTACACTTATAATTGGGTACCCCCCTGCTTTAAACTTTGATTTGTGTGTTGGCATATTAGGCAATTCTAACCTGTAACTGTCCACTTATAATTGGTCATCCAGCTTTCAGCTTTGATTTGTTTATTGTCATATTAGGCAATTCTAACCTTTAAATATACACTTTTAATTGGGCATCCAGCTTTCAACTTTGATTTGTTTGTTGGCATCTTAGGCAATTCTAACCTGTAAATGTACACTTATTATTGGGCATCCAGCTTTGAGCTTTGATTTGTGTGTTGTCATATTAGGCAATTCTAACATGTAACTGTACACTACTAATTGGGCATCCAGCTTTAAACTTACATTTGTGTGTTGGCATATTCAGCAATTCCAACTTGTAACTGTACACTTATAATTAGGCTTCCAGCTTTCAGCTTTAACTTGTGTGTTGTCATATTAGGAAATTCTAACCTGTAACTGTACACTTTTAATTGGGAATCCAGCTTTCAACTTTGATGTGTGTGTTGTCATATTAGGCAATTCTAACCTGTAACTGTACACTTTTAATTGGGCATCCAGCTTTCAACTTATATTTGTGTGTTGGCATCTTAAGCAATTCTAACCTGTAAATGTACACTTATAATTGGGCATCCAGCTTTGAGCTTTGATTTGTGTGTTGTCATATAAGGCAATTCTAACCTGTAATTGTACACTACTAATTGGGCATCCAGCTTTAAACTTACATTTGTGTGTTGGCATCTTAGGAAATTCTAACCTGTAAATGTACACTTATAATTGGGCACCCAGCTTTGAGCTTTGATTTGTGTGTTGTCATATAAGGCAATTCTAACCTGTAACTGTACACTACTAATTGGGCATCCAGCTTTCAGCTTTGATTTTTATGTTGGCATGTTAGGTAATTCTAACCAGTAACTGTACACTTGTAATTGGGCATTCAGCTTTCAGCTTTCACTTGTGTGTTGCCATATTAGGCAATTCTAAATATGTCACTGTACACTTATAATTGGGCATCGAGCCTTCAGCTTTGATTGTTACGTTGGCATATTAGGCTATTCTAACCTGCAACTGTACACTTATAATTGGGCATCCAGCTTTCAGCTTTGTTTTGTGTGTTGTCATATTAGACAATTTTAACCTGTAATTGTACACATATAATTGAAAATCCAGCTTTCAGCTTTGATTTGTGTGTTGGCATATTAAGCAATTCTAACCTGTAACTGTACACTTATAATTGGGCATCCAGCTTTCAACTTTAATTTGTGTGTTGGTATATTAGGTAATTCTAACCTGAAACTGTACACTTTTAATAGAGCATCTAGCTTTCAACTTTGATTTGTGTGTTGGCATATTAGGCGATTGTAACCTGTAACTGTACACCTGTAATTAGGCATCCAGCTTTCAGCTTTGATTTGTGTGTTGTCATATTAGGCAATTCTAACCTGTAACTGTACACTACTAATTGGGCATCCAGCTTTAAACTTACATTTGTGTGTTGGCATATTCAGCAATTCCAACTTGTAACTGTACACTTATAATTAGGCATCCAGCTTTCAGCTTTAACTTGTGTGTTGTCATATTATCAAATTCTAACCTGTAACTGTACACTACTAATTGGGCATCCAGCTTTCAACTTTGATGTGTGAGTTGTTATATTAGGCAATTCTAACCTGTAACCGTACACTTATAATTGGGCATCCAGTTTTCAGCTTTGATTTGTGTGTTGGCATATTAGACCATTCTAACCTGTAATTGTACACATATAATTGGGAATCAAGCTTTCAGCTTTCATTTGTGTGTTGTCATATTAGGAAATTCTAACCTGTAACTGTACACTTGTAATTGGGCATCCAGCTTTGAACTTAGATTTGTATGTTGGCATATTCGGCAATTCTAACCTGTAACTGTACACTTATAATTGGGCATCAAGCTTTCAGCTTTGATTTTTATGTTTGCATGTTAGGTAATTCTAACCTGTAACTGTACACCTGTAATAGGGCATTTAGCTTTCAACTTTGATGGGTGTGTTGGCATATTAGGCCATTCTAACCTGTAACTGTACACTTATAATTGGTCATCAAGCTTTCAGCTTTAATTTGTGTGTTGGTATATTAGGCAATTCTAACCTGTTACTGTACATTTTTAATTGGGCATCCACCTTTCAGCTTTGATTAGTGTGTTGTCATATTAGGCTATTTTAACCTGTAAATGTACACCTGTAATTGGGCATCCAGCTTTCAACTTTGATTTGTGTGTTGGCATATTAGGCAATTTAAACCTGTGACTGTACACTTATAATTGGGCATCCACCTTTCAGCTTTGATGTGTGTGTTGTCATATTAGGCAATTCTAACCTGTAACTATACACTTATAAGTGGACATCCAGCTTTCAGCTTTGATTTGTGTGTTTGCATATTAGGCAATTCTTACATGTAACTGTACACTTATAATTGGGCATCCACCTTACAGATTTGATTTGTGTGTTGTCATATTATGCTATTTTAACCTGTACATGTACACCTGTAATTTGGCATCCTGCTTTAAGCTTAAATTTGTGTGTTGGCATATAAGGCAATTCTAACCTGTAACTGTACACTTGTAATTGGGAATCCAGCTTTCATTTGTGTGTTGGCATATTAGGCAATTCTAACCTGTAATTGTACACTTATAATTGGGCATCCAGCTTTCAACTTTTTTTGTGTGTTGGCATCTTAGGCAATTCTAACCTGTAAATGTACACTTATAATGGGGCATCTAGCTCTGAGCTTTTATTTGTGTGTTGTCCTATTAGGCAATTCAAACCTGTAACTGTACACTAATAATTGGGCATCCAGCTTTCAACTTTGATTTGTGTGTTGGCATATTAGGCAATTCTAACCTGTAACTGTACACTTATTATTGGGCATCCTGCTTTCAGCTTTCACTTGTGTGTTCCCAGATTAGGAAATTCTTACCTGTAACTGTACACTTGTAATTGGGCATCCAGCTTTCAACTTTGATTTGTGTGTTGGCATATTAGGCAATTCTACCCTGTAATTGTACACATATAATTGGGCATCAAGCTTTGATTTGTGTGTTGTCATATTAGGCAATTCTAACATGTAACTGTACTCTTATAATTGGGCATCCAGCTTTCAACTTTGATTTGTCTTTTTTTCATATTAGGCAATTCTAACCTGTAACTGTACACTTATAATTAGGCATGCAGCTTTCAGCTTTGATTTTTGTGTTGTCATATTAGGCAATTCTAACCTGTAACTGTACACCTGTAATTGGGCATCTAGCTTTCATTTGTGTGTTGTCATATGAAGCAATACTAACCTGTAACTGTACACTTTTAATAGAGCATCAAGCTTTCAACTTTGATTTGTGTGTGGGCATATTAGTCGATTCTAACCTGTAACTGTACACTTATAATTGGCCATCCAGCTTTCAGTTTTAATTTGTGTGTTGGCATATTAGGCAATTCTAACCTGTAACCGTACACTTATAATTTGGCATCCAGCATTCAGCTTTGATTTGTGTGTTGGCATATTAGGCAATTCTTACCTGTAATTGTACACATATAATTGGGAATCAAGCTTTCAGGTTTCATTTGTGTGTTGGCATGTTAGGTAATTCTAACCTGTAACTGTACTCCTGTAATTGGGCATCCAGCTATCAGCTTTGATTTTTATGTTGGCATGTTAGGTAATTCTAACCAGTAACTGTACACTTGTAATTGGGCATTCAGCTTTCAGCTTTCACTTGTGTGTTGCCATATTAGGCAATTCTAACATGTCACTGTACACTTATAATTGGGCATCGAGCTTTCAGCTTTGATTGTTACGTTGGCATATTAGGCTATTCTAACCTGCAACTGTACACTTATAATTGGGCATCCAGCTTTCAGCTTTGTTTTGTGTGTTGTCATATTAGACAATTTTAACCTGTAATTGTACACATATAATTGAAAATCCAGCTTTCAGCTTTGATTTGTGTGTTGGCATATTAGGCAATTCTAACCCGTAACTGTACACTTATAATTTGGCATCCACCTTTTAGCTTTGATTTGTGTGTTGGTATATTAGGTAATTCTAACCTGAAACTGTACACTTTTAATAGAGCATCTAGCTTTCAACTTTGATTTGTGTGTTGGCATATTAGGCGATTGTAACCTGTAACTGTACACCTGTAATTGGGCATCCAGCTTTAAGCTTTGATTTGTGTGTTGGCATATTAGGCAATTCTAACCTGTAACTGTACACTACTAATTGGGCATCCAGCTTTAAACTTACATTTGTGTGTTGGCATATTCAGCAATTCCAACTTGTAACTGTACACTTATAATTGGTCATCCAGCTTTGAGCTTTGATTTGTGTGTTGTCATATTAGGCAATTCTAACCTGTAACTGTACACTACTAATTGGGCATCCAGCTTTAAACTTACATTTGTGTGTTGGCATATTCAGCAATTCCAACTTGTAACTGTACACTTATAATTAGGCATCCAGCTTTCAGCTTTAACTTGTGTGTTGTCATATTAGGAAATTCTAACCTGTAACTGTACACTACTAATTGGGCATCCAGCTTTCAACTTTGATGTGTGTGTTGTTATATTAGACAATTCTAACCTGTAACCGTACACTTATAATTGGGCATCCAGTTTTCAGCTTTGATTTGTGTGTTGGCATATTAGACCATTCTAACCTGTAATTGTACACATATAATTGGAAATCAAGCTTTCAGCTTTCATTTAGGAAATTCTAACCTGTAACTGTACACTTGTAATTGGGCATCCAGCTTTGAACTTAGATTTGTATGTTGGCATATTCGGCAATTCTAACCTGTAACTGTACACTTATAATTGGGCATCAAGCTTTCAGCTTTGATTTTTATGTTTGCATGTTAGGTAATTCTAACCTGTAACTGTACACCTGTAATAGGGCATTTAGCTTTCAACTTTGATGTGTGTGTTGGCATATTAGGCAATTCTAACCTGAAACTGTACACTTATAATTGGTCATCAAGCTTTCAGCTTTAATTTGTGTGTTCGCATATTAGGCAATTCTTACATGTAACTGTACACTTATAATTGGGCATCCACCTTACAGATTTGATTTGTGTGTTGTCATATTATGCTATTTTAACCTGTACATGTACACCTGTAATTTGGCATCCTGCTTTAAGCTATAATTTGTGTGTTGGCATATAAGGCAATTCTAACCTGTAACTGTACACTTGTAATTAGGAATCCAGCTTTCATTTGTCTGTTGGCATATTAGGCAATTCTAACCTGTAATTGTACACTTATAATTGGGCATCCAGCTTTCAACTTTTTTTGTGTGTTGGCATCTTAGGCAATTATAACCTGTAAATGTACACTTATAATGGGGCATCTAGCTCTGAGCTTTTATTTGTGTGTTGTCCTATTAGGCAATTCAAACCTGTAACTGTACACTAATAATTGGGCATCCAGCTTTCAACTTTGATTTGTGTGTTGGCATATTAGGCAATTCTAACCTGTAACTGTACACTTATTATTGGGCATCCTGCTTTCAGCTTTCACTTGTGTGTTCCCAGATTAGGAAATTCTTACCTGTAACTGTACACTTGTAATTGGGCATCCAGCTTTCAACTTTGATTTGTGTGTTGGCATATTAGGCAATTCTACCCTGTAATTGTACACATATAATTGGGCATCAAGCTTTGATTTGTGTGTTGTCATATTAGGCAATTCTAACATGTAACTGTACTCTTATAATTGGGCATCCAGCTTTCAACTTTGATTTGTCTTTTTTTCATATTAGGCAATTCTAACCTGTAACTGTACACTTATAATTAGGCATGCAGCTTTCAGCTTTGATTTTTGTGTTGTCATATTAGGCAATTCTAACCTGTAACTGTACACCTGTAATTGGGCATCCAGCTTTCATTTGTGTGTTGTCATATGAAGCAATACTAACCTGTAACTGTACACTTTTAATAGAGCATCAAGCTTTCAACTTTGATTTGTGTGTGGGCATATTAGGCGATTCTAACCTGTAACTGTACACTTATAATTGGCCATCCAGCTTTCAGTTTTAATTTGTGTGTCTACATCTTAGGCAATTCAAACCTGTAACTGTACACTTACAATTGGGCATCCAGCTTTCAGTTTTGATTTGTGTGTTGGCATATTAGGCAATTCTAACCTGTAACCGTACACTTATAATTGGGCATCTAGCTTTCAGCTTTGATTTGTGTGTTTGCATATTAGGCAATTCTTACCTGTAATTGTACACATATAATTGGGAATCAAGCTTTCAGGTTTCATTTGTGTGTTGGCATGTTAGGTAATTCTAACCTGTAACTGTACTCCTGTAATTGGGCATCCAGCTTTCAGCTTTTTGTGTTTGCATATTAGGCAATTCTAACCTGTAACTGTACACCTGTAATTGGGCATCCGGTTTCATCTTTAGTTTGTGTGTTGGCATATTAGGCAATTCTAACCTGTAACTGTACATTTGTAATTGGGCATCTGGCTGTCATCTTTAATTTGTGTGTTGGCATATTAGCCAATTCTAACCTGTAACTGTACACCTGTAATTGGGCATCCAGCTTTCAGCTTTAATTTGGGTGTTAGCATATTAGCCAATTCTAACCTGTAACCGTACACCTGTAATTAGGGCATCCAGCTTTCAGCTTTGATTTGTGTGTTGGCATATTAGACAATTCTAACCTGTAATTGTACACATATAATTGGGCATCCAGCTTTCAGCTTTGATTTGTGTATGGTGCATCTTAGCAAATTCTAACCTGTAACTGTACACTTATAATTTGGCGTCCAGCTTTAAGCTTTGATTTGTGTGTTGGCATATTAGCCAATACTAACCTGTAAATGTACACTTGTAATTGGGCATCCGGCTTTCATCTTTAATTTTGTTGTTGGCATATTAGCCAATTCTAACCGGTAACTGTACACCTGTAATTGGGCATCCAGCGTTCAGCCTTAATTTGTGTGTTTGCATATTATGCAATTCTAACCGGTAAATGTACACTTATAATTGGGCATCCAGCTTTGAGCTTTGATTTGTGTGTTGGCATATAAGCCAATTCTAACGTGTAACTGTACACCTATAATTGGGCATCCAGCTTTGATTTGTGTTTTGGCATATTAGGCAATTCTAACCTGTAACTGTACACTTGTAATTAAACATGTAGTGAGACACCTTTTAGGGAAGGTTGGCGTTGAAGAATAGAACAGATATTCTTAAGATGCGTCTGTTTCAATGATCGTGTTTAGCGATTAAAAAATAAAATTAAAATGGTAACTAGCAAGACCCGTCTGAATTACATGAAATGATGTTTTCAATGCCAATTATTTTGTTCCTAACCATAAAAGC
The DNA here is from genome assembly GCA_963556195.1 of Sepiola atlantica. Lineage (NCBI taxonomy): Eukaryota > Metazoa > Mollusca > Cephalopoda > Sepiida > Sepiolidae > Sepiola > Sepiola atlantica. The sequence goes on along the minus strand of CAUVYP010001154.1, from coordinate 9,265,821 downwards.
GGTTTCATATCCGTCCGTCAGAATTTTTATCGATTTGATCGATTGACTGATTTTGATTTCGATCACGAAACCTTACTTTGTAAATGCTTCAGATTAAATTTAATTTGCCTCCAATTCATGAGTAGCATACAAAGATTCGGAAGGTCGTTGCTTTTTATGTAAGCATGACACACAAAATAACACACGCGCTACCGTATTAATATGTGTCTTCTGGGTCGTCCCCTATCTACCCCCCCCCTTTCGATGTAGAAAAAAAAATAACTTAGTACAGTTTGATCATCACCGAGAACTCGAACCCTAACCTGATCTCCTCTGTATTTAGTGAAGCCAGGATTTTTGCAAAGACTTTGCAGCAAATTAAACCCTTAGGAATTAGGGCTATTTTCCTCAATATCACCGAAAGAAACATAGGTGACATAAATATTTCCGAACTCATCAGAAACTCGATGCCAACTAGGCAATTGGATCTGACAACATTGCAGTCCGAGTAACCATCGGTCAAATTACAAACGCTACTGTGTATCCGTATTTGTGTCTGTTTACCTGGTGTATTCACGTAATCTCGTTAGTTATCCTCGTTACGATTGTCTGTCTATTTATGTTAACTCAATATTAGGCCACCACGTTTTATTTTAATTTGCGAATATCAGTTTCGTTATAAACTGAATAGTCTGTATTATGTTAATTATTTTCATTATTATTATAAAAATGTTTTGAAAACAATCAAATAAAAACAAAGAAATTATTTTTCAAATAGTCTGTATTATGTTAATTATTTTCACTATTATAAAAAAAATGTTTTGAAAACAATCAAATAAAAACAAAGAAATTATTTTTCAAATAGTCTGTATTATGTTAATTATTATCACTATTATTAAAAAAATGTTTTGAAAACGATCTAATAAAAACAAATACATTATTTTTCAAATAGTCTGTATTATGTTAATTATTAGATTATGATGAAAGAAAAGTCTGAAATTAATATGACAAAAAGAAAAGTCTGAAATTAATATGAATAAAAAAGATTGCTGTATCACTTTCAGGCATCCGTACATACTTTCTTCAAGCTTTTTTCACCGGAAGCCAGCGGTCCTCCATGTACTTCGCATCTGCCCAATTACATCTTACTTATTCATTCGACATTTTAGTCTTTATTGTTTCAACTTTCTCGTGAGGGTTCGAACCTCAACCCGAACCATCTTTTCCACTTTTCTCATCTTGTTACTCAATCGTTTTAACTCAAATAACACAGGAACTTTTTGAATATGATTTTCTTGTAAACTTTCCGTTTATTTTGTTTTAGTGTCTCTCACCAAATCATCACACAACTTTTTGAATATGATTTTCTTGTAAACTTTACTTTATTTTGTTTTACTGTCTCTCACCAAATCATCACACGACTTTTTGAATATGATTTTCTTGTAAACTTTACTTTATTTTGTTTTAGTGTCTCTCACCAAATCATCACACAACTTTTTGAATATGATTTTCTTGTAAACTTTACTTTATTTTGTTTTACTGTCTCTCACCAAATCATCACACAACTTTTTGAATATGATTTTCTTGTAAACTTTACTTTATTTTGTTTTACTGTCTCTCACCAAATCATCACACAACTTTTTGAATATGATTTTCTTGTAAACTTTACTTTATTTTGTTTTACTGTCTCTCACCAAATCATCACACAACTTTTTGAATATGATTTTCTTGTAAACTTTACTTTATTTTGTTTTACTGTCTCTCACCAAATCATCACACAACTTTTTGAATATGATTTTCTTGTAAACTTTACTTTATTTTGTTTTACTGTCTCTCACCAAATCATCACACAACTTTTTGAATATGATTTTCTTGTAAACTTTTCTTTTTATTTTGTTTTACTGTCTCTCACCAAATCATCACACAACTTTTTGAATATGATTTTCTTGTAAACTTTACTTTATTTTGTTTTACTGTCTCTCACCAAATCATCACACAACTTTTTGAATATGATTTTCTTGTAAACTTTACTTTATTTTGTTTTAGTGTCTCTCACCAAATCATCACACAACTTTTTGAATATGATTTTCTTGTAAACTTTCCTTTTATTTTGTTTTACTGTCTCTCACCAAATCATCACACAACTTTTTGAATATGATTTTCTTGTAAACTTTACTTTATTTTATTTTACTGTCTCTCACCAAATCATCACACAACTTTTTGAATATGATTTTCTTGTAAACTTTTCTTTTTATTTTGTTTTACTGTCTCTCACCAAATCATCACACAACTTTTTGAATATGATTTTCTTGTAAACTTTACTTTATTTTGTTTTAGTGTCTCTCACCAAATCATCACACAACTTTTTGAATATGATTTTCTTGTAAACTTTCCTTTTATTTTGTTTTACTGTCTCTCACCAAATCATCACACAACTTTTTGAATATGATTTTCTTGTAAACTTTACTTTATTTTGTTTTACTGTCTCTCACCAAATCATCACACAACTTTTTGAATATGATTTTCTTGTAAACTTTTCTTTTTATTTTGTTTTACTGTCTCTCACCAAATCATCACACAACTTTTTGAATATGATTTTCTTGTAAACTTTACTGTATTTTGTTTTAGTGTCTCTCACCAAATCATCACACAACTTTTTGAATATGATTTTCTTGTAAACTTTACTTTATTTTGTTTTAGTGTCTCTCACCAAATCATCACACAACTTTTTGAATATGATTTTCTTGTAAACTTTACTTTATTTTGTTTTACTGTCTCTCACCAAATCATCACACAACTTTTTGAATATGATTTATCTTGTAAACTTTCCTTTTATTTTGTTTTACTGTCTCTCACCAAATCATCACACAACTTTTTGAATATGATTTATCTTGTAAACTTTCCTTTTATTTTGTTTTACTGTCTCTCACCAAATCATCACACAACTTTTTGAATATGATTTTCTTGTAAACTTTACTTTATTTTGTTTTACTGTCTCTCACCAAATCATCACACAACTTTTTGAATATGATTTTCTTGTAAACTTTACTTTATTTTGTTTTACTGTCTCTCACCAAATCATCACACAACTTTTTGAATATGATTTTCTTGTAAACTTTACTTTATTTTGTTTTACTGTCTCTCACCAAATCATCACACAACTTTTTGAATATGATTTTCTTGTAAACTTTACATTATTTTGTTTTACTGTCTCTCACCAAATCATCACACAACTTTTTGAATATGATTTTCTTGTAAACTTTACTTTATTTTGTTTTACTGTCTCTCACCAAATCATCACACAACTTTTTGAATATGATTTTCTTGTAAACTTTACTTTATTTTGTTTTAGTGTCTCTCACCAAATCATCACACAACTTTTTGAATATGATTTATCTTGTAAACTTTCCTTTTATTTTGTTTTACTGTCTCTCACCAAATCATCACACAACTTTTTGAATATGATTTTCTTGTAAACTTTCCTTTTATTTTGTTTTAGTGTCTCTCACCAAATCATCACACAACTTTTTGAATATGATTTTCTTGTAAACTTTACTTTATTTTGTTTTAGTGTCTCTCACCAAATCATCACACAACTTTTTGAATATGATTTTCTTGTAAACTTTCCTTTAATTTTGTTTTACTGTCTCTCACCAAATCATCACACAACTTTTTGAATATGATTTTCTTGTAAACTTTACTTTATTTTGTTTTAGTGTCTCTCACCAAATCATCACACAACTTTTTGAATATGATTTTCTTGTAAACTTTACTTTATTTTGTTTTACTGTCTCTCACCAAATCATCACATAACTTTTTGAATATGATTTTCTTGTAAACTTTACTTTATTTTGTTTTACTGTCTCTCACCAAATCATCACACAACTTTTTGAATATGATTTTCTTGTAAACTTTACTTTATTTTGTTTTACTGTCTCTCACCAAATCATCACACAACTTTTTGAATATGATTTTCTTGTAAACTTTACTTTATTTTGTTTTACTGTCTCTCACCAAATCATCACACAACTTTTTGAATATGATTTTCTTGTAAACTTTCCTTTTATTTTGTTTTACTGTCTCTCACCAAATCATCACACAACTTTCTGAATATGATTTTCTTGTAAACTTTACTTTATTTTGTTTTACTGTCTCTCACCAAATCATCACACAACTTTTTGAATATGATTTTCTTGTAAACTTTTCTTTTTATTTTGTTTTAGTGTCTCTCACCAAATCATCACACAACTTTTTGAATATGATTTTCTTGTAAACTTTACTTTATTTTGTTTTAGTGTCTCTCACCAAATCATCACACAACTTTTTGAATATGATTTTCTTGTAAACTTTACTTCATTTTGTTTTAGTGTCTCTCACCAAATCATCACACAACTTTTTGAATATGATTTTCTTGCAAACTTTACTTTATTTTGTTTTACTGTCTCTCACCAAATCATCACACAACTTTTTGAATATGATTTTCTTGTAAACTTTACTTTATTTTGTTTTACTGTCTCTCACCAAATCATCACACAACTTTTTGAATATGATTTTCTTGTAAACTTTACTTTATTTTGTTTTACTGTCTCTCACCAAATCATCACACAACTTTCTGAATATGATTTTCTTGTAAACTTTACTTTATTTTGTTTTACTGTCTCTCACCAAATCATCACACAACTTTTTGAATATGATTTTCTTGTAAACTTTTCTTTTTATTTTGTTTTACTGTCTCTCACCAAATCATCACACAACTTTTTGAATATGATTTTCTTGTAAACTTTACTTTATTTTGTTTTACTGTCTCTCACCAAATCATCACACAACTTTTTGAATATGATTTTCTTGTAAACTTTACTTTATTTTATTTTAGTGTCTCTCACCAAATCATCACACAACTTTTTGAATATGATTTTCTTGTAAACTTTACTTTATTTTGTTTTAGTGTCTCTCACCAAATCATCACACAACTTTTTGAATATGATTTTCTTGTAAACTTTACTTTATTTTGTTTTACTGTCTCTCACCAAATCATCACACAACTTTTTGAATATGATTTATCTTGTAAACTTTCCTTTTATTTTGTTTTACTGTCTCTCACCAAATCATCACACAACTTTTTGAATATGATTTATCTTGTAAACTTTCCTTTTATTTTGTTTAACTGTCTCTCACCAAATCATCACACAACTTTTTGAATATGATTTTCTTGTAAACTTTACTTTATTTTGTTTTACTGTCTCTCACCAAATCATCACACAACTTTTTGAATATGATTTTCTTGTAAACTTTACTTTATTTTGTTTTACTGTCTCTCACCAAATCATCACACAACTTTTTGAATATGATTTTCTTGTAAACTTTACTTTATTTTGTTTTACTGTCTCTCACCAAATCATCACACAACTTTTTGAATATGATTTTCTTGTAAACTTTACATTATTTTGTTTTACTGTCTCTCACCAAATCATCACACAACTTTTTGAATATGATTTTCTTGTAAACTTTACTTTATTTTGTTTTACTGTCTCTCACCAAATCATCACACAACTTTTTGAATATGATTTTCTTGTAAACTTTACTTTATTTTGTTTTAGTGTCTCTCACCAAATCATCACACAACTTTTTGAATATGATTTATCTTGTAAACTTTCCTTTTATTTTGTTTTACTGTCTCTCACCAAATCATCACACAACTTTTTGAATATGATTTTCTTGTAAACTTTCCTTTTATTTTGTTTTAGTGTCTCTCACCAAATCATCACACAACTTTTTGAATATGATTTTCTTGTAAACTTTACTTTATTTTGTTTTAGTGTCTCTCACCAAATCATCACACAACTTTTTGAATATGATTTTCTTGTAAACTTTCCTTTAATTTTGTTTTACTGTCTCTCACCAAATCATCACACAACTTTTTGAATATGATTTTCTTGTAAACTTTACTTTATTTTGTTTTAGTGTCTCTCACCAAATCATCACACAACTTTTTGAATATGATTTTCTTGTAAACTTTACTTTATTTTGTTTTACTGTCTCTCACCAAATCATCACATAACTTTTTGAATATGATTTTCTTGTAAACTTTACTTTATTTTGTTTTACTGTCTCTCACCAAATCATCACACAACTTTTTGAATATGATTTTCTTGTAAACTTTACTTTATTTTGTTTTACTGTCTCTCACCAAATCATCACACAACTTTTTGAATATGATTTTCTTGTAAACTTTACTTTATTTTGTTTTACTGTCTCTCACCAAATCATCACACAACTTTTTGAATATGATTTTCTTGTAAACTTTCCTTTTATTTTGTTTTACTGTCTCTCACCAAATCATCACACAACTTTCTGAATATGATTTTCTTGTAAACTTTACTTTATTTTGTTTTAGTGTCTCTCACCAAATCATCACACAACTTTTTGAATATGATTTTCTTGTAAACTTTCCTTTTATTTTGTTTTACTGTCTCTCACCAAATCATCACACAACTTTTTGAATATGATTTTCTTGTAAACTTTCCTTTTATTTTGTTTTACTGTCTCTCACCAAATCATCACACAACTTTTTGAATATGATTATCTTGTAAACTTTTCTTTTTATTTTGTTTTACTGTCTCTCACCAAATCATCACAAAACTTTTTGAATATGATTTTCTTGTAAACTTTACTTTATTTTGTTTATCTGTCTCTCACCAAATCATCACACAACTTTTTGAATATGATTTTCTTGTAAACTTTCCTTTTATTTTGTTTTACTGTCTCTCACCAAATCATCACACAACTTTTTGAATATGATTTTCTTGTAAACTTTACTTTATTTTGTTTTAGTGTCTCTCACCAAATCATCACACAACTTTTTGAATATGATTTATCTTGTAAACTTTCCTTTTATTTTGTTTTACTGTCTCTCACCAAATCATCACACAACTTTTTGAATATGATTTTCTTGTAAACTTTCCTTTATTTTGTTTTAGTGTCTCTCACCAAATCATCACACAACTTTTTGAATATGATTTATCTTGTAAACTTTCCTTTTATTTTGTTTTACTGTCTCTCACCAAATCATCACACAACTTTTTGAATATGATTTTCTTGTAAACTTTCCTTTTATTTTGTTTTAGTGTCTCTCACCAAATCATCACACAACTTTTTGAATATGATTTTCTTGTAAACTTTACTTTATTTTGTTTTAGTGTCTCTCACCAAATCATCACACAACTTTTTGAATATGATTTTCTTGTAAACTTTCCTTTAATTTTGTTTTACTGTCTCTCACCAAATCATCACACAACTTTTTGAATATGATTTTCTTGTAAACTTTACTTTATTTTGTTTTAGTGTCTCTCACCAAATCATCACAAAACTTTTTGAATATGATTTTCTTGTAAACTTTACTTTATTTTGTTTTACTGTCTCTCACCAAATCATCACATAACTTTTTGAATATGATTTTCTTGTAAACTTTACTTTATTTTGTTTTACTGTCTCTCACCAAATCATCACACAACTTTTTGAATATGATTTTCTTGTAAACTTTACTTTATTTTGTTTTACTGTCTCTCACCAAATCATCACACAACTTTTTGAATATGATTTTCTTGTAAACTTTACTTTATTTTGTTTTAGTGTCTCTCACCAAATCATCACACAACTTTTTGAATATGATTTTCTTGTAAACTTTCCTTTTATTTTGTTTTACTGTCTCTCACCAAATCATCACACAACTTTCTGAATATGATTTTCTTGTAAACTTTACTTTATTTTGTTTTAGTGTCTCTCACCAAATCATCACACAACTTTTTGAATATGATTTTCTTGTAAACTTTCCTTTTATTTTGTTTTACTGTCTCTCACCAAATCATCACACAACTTTTTGAATATGATTTTCTTGTAAACTTTCCTTTTATTTTGTTTTACTGTCTCTCACCAAATCATCACACAACTTTTTGAATATGATTTTCTTGTAAACTTTTCTTTTTATTTTGTTTTACTGTCTCTCACCAAATCATCACAAAACTTTTTGAATATGATTTTCTTGTAAACTTTACTTTATTTTGTTTATCTGTCTCTCACCAAATCATCACACAACTTTTTGAATATGATTTTCTTGTAAACTTTCCTTTTATTTTGTTTTACTGTCTCTCACCAAATCATCACACAACTTTTTGAATATGATTTTCTTGTAAACTTTACTTTATTTTGTTTTAGTGTCTCTCACCAAATCATCACACAACTTTTTGAATATGATTTATCTTGTAAACTTTCCTTTTATTTTGTTTTACTGTCTCTCACCAAATCATCACACAACTTTTTGAATATGATTTTCTTGTAAACTTTCCTTTTATTTTGTTTTACTGTCTCTCACCAAATCATCACACAACTTTTTGAATATGATTTTCTTGTAAACTTTACTTTATTTTGTTTTAGTGTCTCTCACCAAATCATCACACAACTTTTTGAATATGATTTATCTTGTAAACTTTCCTTTTATTTTGTTTTACTGTCTCTCACCAAATCATCACACAACTTTTTGAATATGATTTTCTTGTAAACTTTCCTTTTATTTTGTTTTAGTGTCTCTCACCAAATCATCACACAACTTTTTGAATATGATTTTCTTGTAAACTTTTCTTTTTATTTTGTTTTACTGTCTCTCACCAAATCATCACACAACTTTTTGAATATGATTTTCTTGTAAACTTTACTTTATTTTGTTTTACTGTCTCTCACCAAATCATCACACAACTCTTTGAATATGATTTTCTTGTAAACTTTACTTTATTTTGTTTTAGTGTCTCTCACCAAATCATCACACAACTTTTTGAATATGATTTTCTTGTAAACTTTACTTTATTTTGTTTTACTGTCTCTCACCAAATCATCACACAACTTTTTGAATATGATTTTCTTGTAAACTTTACATTATTTTGTTTTACTGTCTCTCACCAAATCATCACACAACTTTTTGAATATGATTTTCTTGTAAACTTTACTTTATTTTGTTTTACTGTCTCTCACCAAATCATCACACAACTTTTTGAATATGATTTTCTTGTAAACTTTACTTTATTTTGTTTTAGTGTCTCTCACCAAATCATCACACAACTTTTTGAATATGATTTATCTTGTAAACTTTCCTTTTATTTTGTTTTACTGTCTCTCACCAAATCATCACACAACTTTTTGAATATGATTTTCTTGTAAACTTTCCTTTTATTTTGTTTTAGTGTCTCTCACCAAATCATCACACAACTTTTTGAATATGATTTTCTTGTAAACTTTACTTTATTTTGTTTTAGTGTCTCTCACCAAATCATCACACAACTTTTTGAATATGATTTTCTTGTAAACTTTCCTTTAATTTTGTTTTACTGTCTCTCACCAAATCATCACACAACTTTTTGAATATGATTTTCTTGTAAACTTTATTTTTTTTTGTTTTACTGTCTCTCACCAAATCATCACATAACTTTTTGAATATGATTTTCTTGTAAACTTTACTTTATTTTGTTTTACTGTCTCTCACCAAATCATCACACAACTTTTTGAATATGATTTTCTTGTAAACTTTACTTTATTTTGTTTTACTGTCTCTCACCAAATCATCACACAACTTTTTGAATATGATTTTCTTGTAAACTTTCCTTTTATTTTGTTTTACTGTCTCTCACCAAATCATCACACAACTTTCTGAATATGATTTTCTTGTAAACTTTACTTTATTTTGTTTTAGTGTCTCTCACCAAATCATCACACAACTTTTTGAATATGATTTTCTTGTAAACTTTCCTTTTATTTTGTTTTACTGTCTCTCACCAAATCATCACACAACTTTTTGAATATGATTTTCTTGTAAACTTTCCTTTTATTTTGTTTTACTGTCTCTCACCAAATCATCACACAACTTTTTGAATATGATTTTCTTGTAAACTTTTCTTTTTATTTTGTTTTACTGTCTCTCACCAAATCATCACAAAACTTTTTGAATATGATTTTCTTGTAAACTTTACTTTATTTTGTTTATCTGTCTCTCACCAAATCATCACACAACTTTTTGAATATGATTTTCTTGTAAACTTTCCTTTTATTTTGTTTTACTGTCTCTCACCAAATCATCACACAACTTTTTGAATATGATTTTCTTGTAAACTTTACTTTATTTTGTTTTAGTGTCTCTCACCAAATCATCACACAACTTTTTGAATATGATTTATCTTGTAAACTTTCCTTTTATTTTGTTTTACTGTCTCTCACCAAATCATCACACAACTTTTTGAATATGATTTTCTTGTAAACTTTCCTTTTATTTTGTTTTACTGTCTCTCACCAAATCATCACACAACTTTTTGAATATGATTTTCTTGTAAACTTTACTTTATTTTGTTTTAGTGTCTCTCACCAAATCATCACACAACTTTTTGAATATGATTTATCTTGTAAACTTTCCTTTTATTTTGTTTTACTGTCTCTCACCAAATCATCACACAACTTTTTGAATATGATTTTCTTGTAAACTTTCCTTTTATTTTGTTTTAGTGTCTCTCACCAAATCATCACACAACTTTTTGAATATGATTTTCTTGTAAACTTTTCTTTTTATTTTGTTTTACTGTCTCTCACCAAATCATCACACAACTTTTTGAATATGATTTTCTTGTAAACTTTACTTTATTTTGTTTTACTGTCTCACACCAAATCATCACACAACTCTTTGAATATGATTTTCTTGTAAACTTTACTTTATTTTGTTTTAGTGTCTCTCACCAAATCATCACACAACTTTTTGAATATGATTTTCTTGTAAACTTTACTTTATTTTGTTTTAGTGTCTCTCACAAAATCATCACACAACTTTTTGAATATGATTTTCTTGTAAACTTTACTTTATTTTGTTTTACTGTCTCTCACCAAATCATCACACAACTTTTTGAATATGATTTTCTTGTAAACTTTACTTTATTTTCTTTTACTGTCTCTCACCAAATCATCACACAACTTTTTGAATATGATTTTCTTGTAAACTTTACTTTATTTTGTTTTACTGTCTCTCACCAAATCATCACACAACTTTTTGAATATGATTTTCTTGTAAACTTTACTTTTTTTTGTTTTACTGTCTCTCACCAAATCATCACACAACTTTTTGAATATGATTTTCTTGTAAACTTTACTTTATTTTGTTTTACTGTCTCTCACCAAATCATCACACAACTTTTTGAATATGATTTTCTTGTAAACTTTACTTTATTTTGTTTTACTGTCTCTCACCAAATCATCACACAACTTTTTGAATATGATTTTCTTGTAAACTTTACTTTATTTTGTTTTACTGTCTCTCACCAAATCATCACACAACTTTTTGAATATGATTTTCTTGTAAACTTTACTTTATTTTGTTTTACTGTCTCTCACCAAATCATCACACAACTTTTTGAATATAATTTTCTTGTAAACTTTACTTTATTTTGTTTTACTGTCTCTCACCAAATCATCACACAACTTTTTGAATATGATTTTCTTGTAAACTTTACTTTATTTTGTTTTACTGTCTCTCACCAAATCATCAGACTTTTTAAATATGATTTTCTTTTAAACTTTACTTTATTTTGTTTTACTGTCTCTCAGCAAATCATCACACAACTTTTTGAATATGATTTTCTTGTAAACTTTACTTTATTTTGTTTTAGTGTCTCTCACTAAATCATCACACAACCTTTTGAATATGATTTTCTTGTAAACTTTACTTTATTTTGTTTTACTGTCTCTCACCAAATCATCACACAACTTTTTTAATATGATTTTCTTGTAAACTTTACTTTATTTTGTTTTATAGTCTCTCACCAAATCATCACACAACTTTTTGAATATGATTTTCCTGTAAACTTTACTTTATTTTGTTTTACTGTCTCTCACCAAATCATCACACAACTTTTTGAATATGATTTTCTTGGGAACTTTACTTTATTTTGTTTTACTGTCTCTCACCAAATCATCACACAACTTTTTGAATATGATTTTCTTGTAAACTTTACTTTATTTTGTTTTAGTGTCTCTCACCAAATTATCACACAACTTTTTGAATATGATTTTCTTGTAAACTTTACTTTATTTTGTTTTACTGTCTCTCACCAAATCATCACACAACTTTTTGAATATGATTTATCTTGTAAACTTTCCTTTTATTTTGTTTTACTGTCTCTCACCAAATCATCACACAACTTTTTGAATATGATTTTCTTGTAAACTTTACTTTATTTTGTTTTACTGTCTCTCACCAAATCATCACACAACTTTTTGAATATGATTTTCTTGTAAACTTTACTTTATTTTGTTTTAGTGTCCCTCACCAAATCATCACACAACTTTTTGAATATGATTTTCTTGTAAACTTTCCTTTTATTTTGTTTTACTGTCTCTCACCAAATCATCACACAACTTTTTGAATATGATTTTCTTGTAAACTTTACTTATTTTGTTTTAGTGTCTCTCACCAAATCATCACACAACTTTTTGAATATGATTTATCTTGTAAACTTTCCTTTTATTTTGTTTTACTGTCTCTCACCAAATCATCACACAACTTTTTGAATATGATTTTCTTGTAAACTTTCCTTTTATTTTGTTTTACTGTCTCTCACCAAATCATCACACAACTTTTTGAATATGATTTTCTTGTAAACTTTACTTTATTTTATTTTAGTGTCTCCCACCAAATCATCACACAACTTTTTGAATATGATTTATCTTTTAAACTTTCCTTTTATTTTGTTTTACTGTCTCTCACCAAATCATCACACAACTTTTTGAATATGATTTTCTTGTAAACTTTCCTTTAATTTTGTTTTACTGTCTCTCACCAAATCATCACACAACTTTTTGAATATGATTTTCTTGTAAACTTTACTTTATTTTGTTTTACTGTCTCTCACCAAATCATCACATAACTTTTTGAATATGATTTTCTTGTAAACTTTACTTTATTTTGTTTTACTGTCTCTCACCAAATCATCACACAACTTTTTGAATATGATTTTCTTGTAAACTTTACTTTATTTTGTTTTACTGTCTCTCACCAAATCATCACACAACTTTTTGAATATGATTTTCTTGTAAACTTTCCTTTTATTTTGTTTTACTGTCTCTCACCAAATCATCACACAACTTTCTGAATATGATTTTCTTGTAAACTTTACTTTATTTTGTTTTAGTGTCTCTCACCAAATCATCACACAACTTTTTGAATATGATTTTCTTGTAAACTTTCCTTTTATTTTGTTTTACTGTCTCTCACCAAATCATCACACAACTTTTTGAATATGATTTTCTTGTAAACTTTCCTTTTATTTTGTTTTACTGTCTCTCACCAAATCATCACACAACTTTTTGAATATGATTTTCTTGTAAACTTTTCTTTTTATTTTGTTTTACTGTCTCTCACCAAATCATCACAAAACTTTTTGAATATGATTTTCTTGTAAACTTTACTTTATTTTGTTTATCTGTCTCTCACCAAATCATCACACAACTTTTTGAATATGATTTTCTTGTAAACTTTCCTTTTATTTTGTTTTACTGTCTCTCACCAAATCATCACACAACTTTTTGAATATGATTTTCTTGTAAACTTTACTTTATTTTGTTTTAGTGTCTCTCACCAAATCATCACACAACTTTTTGAATATGATTTATCTTGTAAACTTTCCTTTTATTTTGTTTTACTGTCTCTCACCAAATCATCACACAACTTTTTGAATATGATTTTCTTGTAAACTTTCCTTTTATTTTGTTTTACTGTCTCTCACCAAATCATCACACAACTTTTTGAATATGATTTTCTTGTAAACTTTACTTTATTTTGTTTTAGTGTCTCTCACCAAATCATCACACAACTTTTTGAATATGATTTATCTTGTAAACTTTCCTTTTATTTTGTTTTACTGTCTCTCACCAAATCATCACACAACTTTTTGAATATGATTTTCTTGTAAACTTTCCTTTTATTTTGTTTTAGTGTCTCTCACCAAATCATCACACAACTTTTTGAATATGATTTTCTTGTAAACTTTTCTTTTTATTTTGTTTTACTGTCTCTCACCAAATCATCACACAACTTTTTGAATATGATTTTCTTGTAAACTTTACTTTATTTTGTTTTACTGTCTCACACCAAATCATCACACAACTCTTTGAATATGATTTTCTTGTAAACTTTACTTTATTTTGTTTTAGTGTCTCTCACCAAATCATCACACAACTTTTTGAATATGATTTTCTTGTAAACTTTACTTTATTTTGTTTTAGTGTCTCTCACAAAATCATCACACAACTTTTTGAATATGATTTTCTTGTAAACTTTACTTTATTTTGTTTTACTGTCTCTCACCAAATCATCACACAACTTTTTGAATATGATTTTCTTGTAAACTTTACTTTATTTTCTTTTACTGTCTCTCACCAAATCATCACACAACTTTTTGAATATGATTTTCTTGTAAACTTTACTTTATTTTGTTTTACTGTCTCTCACCAAATCATCACACAACTTTTTGAATATGATTTTCTTGTAAACTTTACTTTATTTTGTTTTACTGTCTCTCACCAAATCATCACACAACTTTTTGAATATGATTTTCTTGTAAACTTTACTTTATTTTGTTTTACTGTCTCTCACCAAATCATCACACAACTTTTTGAATATGATTTTCTTGTAAACTTTACTTTATTTTGTTTTACTGTCTCTCACCAAATCATCACACAACTTTTTGAATATGATTTTCTTGTAAACTTTACTTTATTTTGTTTTACTGTCTCTCACCAAATCATCACACAACTTTTTGAATATGATTTTCTTGTAAACTTTACTTTATTTTGTTTTACTGTCTCTCACCAAATCATCACACAACTTTTTGAATATAATTTTCTTGTAAACTTTACTTTATTTTGTTTTACTGTCTCTCACCAAATCATCACACAACTTTTTGAATATGATTTTCTTGTAAACTTTACTTTATTTTGTTTTAGTGTCTCTCACTAAATCATCACACAACCTTTTGAATATGATTTTCTTGTAAACTTTACTTTATTTTGTTTTACTGTCTCTCACCAAATCATCACACAACTTTTTTAATATGATTTTCTTGTAAACTTTACTTTATTTTGTTTTATAGTCTCTCACCAAATCATCACACAACTTTTTGAATATGATTTTCCTGTAAACTTTACTTTATTTTGTTTTACTGTCTCTCACCAAATCATCACACAACTTTTTGAATATGATTTTCTTGGGAACTTTACTTTATTTTGTTTTACTGTCTCTCACCAAATCATCACACAACTTTTTGAATATGATTTTCTTGTAAACTTTACTTTATTTTGTTTTAGTGTCTCTCACCAAATTATCACACAACTTTTTGAATATGATTTTCTTGTAAACTTTACTTTATTTTGTTTTACTGTCTCTCACCAAATCATCACACAACTTTTTGAATATGATTTATCTTGTAAACTTTCCTTTTATTTTGTTTTACTGTCTCTCACCAAATCATCACACAACTTTTTGAATATGATTTTCTTGTAAACTTTACTTTATTTTGTTTTACTGTCTCTCACCAAATCATCACACAACTTTTTGAATATGATTTTCTTGTAAACTTTACTTTATTTTGTTTTAGTGTCCCTCACCAAATCATCACACAACTTTTTGAATATGATTTTCTTGTAAACTTTCCTTTTATTTTGTTTTACTGTCTCTCACCAAATCATCACACAACTTTTTGAATATGATTTTCTTGTAAACTTTACTTATTTTGTTTTAGTGTCTCTCACCAAATCATCACACAACTTTTTGAATATGATTTATCTTGTAAACTTTCCTTTTATTTTGTTTTACTGTCTCTCACCAAATCATCACACAACTTTTTGAATATGATTTTCTTGTAAACTTTCCTTTTATTTTGTTTTACTGTCTCTCACCAAATCATCACACAACTTTTTGAATATGATTTTCTTGTAAACTTTACTTTATTTTATTTTAGTGTCTCCCACCAAATCATCACACAACTTTTTGAATATGATTTATCTTTTAAACTTTCCTTTTATTTTGTTTTACTGTCTCTCACCAAATCATCACACAACTTTTTGAATATGATTTTCTTGTAAACTTTCCTTTTATTTTGTTTTACTGTCTCTCACCAAATCATCACACAACTTTTTGAATATGATTTTCTCGTAAACTTTTCTTTTTATTTTGTTTTACTGTCTCTCACCAAATCATCACACAACTTTTTGAATATGATTTTCTTGTAAACTTTACTTCATTTTGTTTTAGTGTCTCTCACCAAATAATCACACAACTTTTTGAATATGATTTATCTTGTAAACTTTCCTTTTATTTTGTTTTACTGTCTCTCACCAAATCATCACACAACTTTTTGAATATGATTTTCTTGTAAACTTTCCTTTTATTTTGTTTTACTGTCTCTCACCAAATCATCACACAACTTTTTGAATATGATTTTCTCGTAAACTTTTCTTTTTATTTTGTTTTACTGTCTCTCACCAAATCATCACACAACTTTTTGAATATGATTTTCTTGTAAACTTTACTTCATTTTGTTTTAGTGTCTCTCACCAAATAATCACACAACTTTTTGAATATGATTTATCTTGTAAACTTTCCTTTTATTTTGTTTTACTGTCTCTCACCAAATCATCACACAACTTTTTGAATATGATTTTCTTGTAAACTTTTCTTTTTATTTTGTTTTACTGTCTCTCACCAAATCATCACACAACTTTTTGAATATGATTTTCTTGTAAACTTTCCTTTTATTTTGTTTTACTGTCTCTCACCAAATCATCACACAACTTTTTGATAATGATTTTCTTGTAAACTTTTCTTTTTATTTTGATTTAGTGTCTCTCACCAAATCATCACACAACTTTTTGAATATGATTTATCTTGTAAACTTTCCTTTTATTTTGTTTTAGTGTCTCTCACCAAATCATCACACAACTTTTTGAATATGATTTTCTTGTAAACTTTCCTTTTATTTTGTTTTACTGTCTCTTACCAAATCATCACACAACTTTTTGAATATGATTGTCTTGTAAACTTTTCTTTTTATTTTGTTTTACTGTCTCTCACCAAATCATCACACAACTTTATGAATATGATTTTCTAGTAAACTTTACTTTATTTTGTTTTAGTGTCTCTCACCAAATAATCACACAACTTTTTGAATATGATTTACTTGTAAACTTTCCTTTTATTTTGTTTTAGTGTCTCTCACCAAATCATCACACAACTTTTTGAATATGATTTATCTTGTAAACTTTACTTTATTTTGTTTTAGTGTCTCTCACTTAATCATCACACAACTTTTTGAATATGATTTTCTTGTAAACTTTACATTATTTTGTTTTACTGTCCCTCACCAAATCATCACACAACTTTTTTAATATGATTTTCTTGTAAACTTTACTTTATTTTGTTTTATAGTCTCTCACCAAATCATCACACAACTTTTTGAATATGATTTTCTTGTAAACTTTCCTTTTATTTTGTTTTAGTGTCTCTCACCAAATCATCACACAACTTTTTGAATATGATTTATCTTGTAAACTTTACTTTATTTTGTTTTAGTGTCTCTCACCAAATCATCACACAACTTTTTGAATATGATTTTCTTGTAAACTTTACTTTATTTTGTTTTACTGTCTCTCACCAAATCATCACACAACTTTTTTAATATGATTTTCTTGTAAACTTTCCTTTTATTTTGTTTTACTGTCTCTCACCAAATCATCACACAACTTTTTGAATATGATTTTCTTGTAAACTTTGCTTTTTATTTTGTTTTACTGTCTCTCACCAAATCATCACACAACTTTTTGAATATGATTTTCTTGTAAACTTTCCTTTTATTTTGTTTTACTGTCTCTCACCAAATCATCACACAACTTTTTGAATATGATTTTCTTGTAAACTTTTCTTTTTATTTTGATTTACTCTCTTTCAACAAATATTCACACAACTTTTTGAATATGATTTTCTTGTAAACTTTACTTTATTTTGTTTTAGTGTCTCTCACCAAATCATCACACAACTTTTTGGATATGATTTATCTTGTAAACTTTCCTTTTATTTTGTTTTACTGTCTCTCACCAAATCATCACACAACTTTTTGAATATGATTTTCTTGTAAACTTTACTTGATTTTGTTTTACTGTCTCTCACCAAATCATCACACAACTTTTTGAATATGATTTTCTTGTAAACTTTACTTTATTTTGTTTTAGTGTCTCTCACCAAATCATCACACAACTTTTTAAATATGATTTTCTTGTAAACTTTCCTTTTATTTTGTTTACTGTCTCTCACCAAATCATCACACAACTTTTTGAATATGATTTTCTTGTAAACTTTACTTATTTTGTTTTAGTGTCTCTCACCAAATCATCACACAACTTTTTGAATATGATTTATCTTGTAAACTTTTCGTTTTATTTTGTTTTACTGTCTCTCACCAAATCATCACACAACTTTTTGAATATGATTTTCTTGTAAACTTTCCTTTTATTTTGTTTTACTGTCTCTCACCAAATCATCACACAACTTTTTGAATATGATTTTCTCGTAAACTTTTCTTTTTATTTTGTTTTACTGTCTCTCACCATATCATCACACAACTTTTTGAATATGATTTTCTTGTAAACTTTACTTTATTTTGTTTTAGTGTCTCTCACCAAATAATCACACAACTTTTTGAATATGATTTATCTTGTAAACTTTCCTTTTATTTTGTTTTACTGTCTCTCACCAAATCATCACACAACTTTTTGAATATGATTTTCTTGTAAACTTTTCTTTTTATTTTGTTTTACTGTCTCTCACCAAATCATCACACAACTTTTTGAATATGATTTTCTTGTAAACTTTCCTTTTATTTTGTTTTACTGTCTCTCACCAAATCATCACACAACTTTTTGAATATGATTTTCTTGTAAACTTTTCTTTTTATTTTGATTTAGTGTCTCTCACCAAATCATCACACAACTTTTTGAATATGATTTATCTTGTAAACTTTCCTTTTATTTTGTTTTACTGTCTCTCACCAAATCATCACACAACTTTTTGAATATGATTTTCTTGTAAACTTTCCTTTTATTTTGTTTTACTGTCTCTTACCAAATCATCACACAACTTTTTGAATATGATTGTCTTGTAAACTTTTCTTTTTATTTTGTTTTACTGTCTCTCACCAAATCATCACACAACTTTTTGAATATGATTTTCTAGTAAACTTTACTTTATTTTGTTTTAGTGTCTCTCACCAAATAATCACACAACTTTTTGAATATGATTTATCTTGTAAACTTTCCTTTTATTTTGTTTTAGTGTCTCTCACCAAATCATCACACAACTTTTTGAATATGATTTATCTTGTAAACTTTCCTTTTATTTTGTTTTACTGTCTCTCACCAAATCATCACACAACTTTTTGAATATGATTTTCTTGTAAACTTTTCTTTTTATTTGGTTTTACTGTCTCTCACCAAATCATCACACAACTTTTTGAATATGATTTTCTTGTAAACTTTCCT
This sequence comes from Sepiola atlantica, assembly GCA_963556195.1. NCBI lineage: Eukaryota > Metazoa > Mollusca > Cephalopoda > Sepiida > Sepiolidae > Sepiola > Sepiola atlantica. The sequence goes on along the minus strand of CAUVYP010001154.1, from coordinate 9,246,234 downwards.
TTTATTTTGTTTTACTGTCTCTCACCAAATCATCACACAACTTTTTGAATATGATTTTCTTGTAAACTTTTCTTTTTATTTTGATTTACTGGCTCTCAACAAATCCTCACACAACTTTTTGAATATGATTTTCTTGTAAACTATACTTTATTTTGTTTTAGTGTCTCTCACCAAATCATCACACAACTTTTTGAATATGATTTATCTTGTAAACTTTCCTTTTATTTTGTTTTACTGTCTCTCACCAAATCATCACACAACTTTTTGAATATGATTTACTTGTAAACTTTTCTTTTTATTTTTTTTTACTGTCTCTCACTAAATCATCACACAACTTTTTGAATATGATTTTCTTGTAAACTTTACTTTATTTTGTTTTAGTGTCTCTCACCAAATAATCACACAACTTTTTGAATATGATTTATCTTGTAAACTTTCCTTTTATTTTGTTTTAGTGTCTCTCACCAAATCATCACACAACTTTTTGAATATGATTTATCTTGTAAACTTTTCTTTTATTTTGTTTTACTGTCTCTCACCAAATCATCACACAACTTTTTGAATATGATTTATCTTGTAAACTTTCCTTTTATTTTGTTTTACTGTCTCTCACCAAATCATCACACAACTTTTTGAATATGATTTTCTTGTAAACTTTTCTTTTTATTTTGTTTTACTGTCTCTCACCAAATCATCACACAACTTTTTGAATATGATTTTCTAGTAAACTTTACTTTATTTTCTTTTAGTGTCTCTCACCAAATAATCACACAACTTTTTGAATATGATTTATCTTGTAAACTTTCCTTTTATTTTGTTTTACTGTCTCTCACCAAATCATCACACAACTTTTTGAATATGATTTATCTTGTAAACTTTCCTTTTATTTTGTTTTACTGTCTCTCACCAAATCATCACACAACTTTTTGAATATGATTTTCTTGTAAACTTTTCTTTTTATTTGGTTTTACTGTCTCTCACCAAATCATCACACAACTTTTTGAATATGATTTTCTTGTAAACTTTCCTTTTATTTTGTTTTACTGTCTCTCACCAAATCATCACACAACTTTTTGAATATGATTTTCTTGTAAACTTTTCTTTTTATTTTGATTTACTGGCTCTCAACAAATCCTCACACAACTTTTTGAATATGATTTTCTTGTAAACTATACTTTATTTTGTTTTAGTGTCTCTCACCAAATCATCACACAACTTTTTGAATATGATTTATCTTGTAAACTTTCCTTTTATTTTGTTTTACTGTCTCTCACCAAATCATCACACAACTTTTTGAATATGATTTTCTTGTAAACTTTCCTTTTATTTTGTTTTACTGTCTCTCACCAAATCATGACACAACTTTTTGAATATGATTTACTTGTAAACTTTTCTTTTTATTTTGTTTTACTGTCTCTCACCAAATCATCACACAACTTTTTGAATATGATTTTCTTGTAAACTTTACTTTATTTTGTATTAGTGTCTCTCACCAAATAATCACACAACTTTTTGAATATGATTTATCTTGTAAACTTTCCTTTTATTTTGTTTTAGTGTCTCTCACCAAATCATCACACAACTTTTTGAATATGATTTATCTTGTAAACTTTTCTTTTATTTTGTTTTACTGTCTCTCACCAAATCATCACACAACTTTTTGAATATGATTTATCTTGTAAACTTTCCTTTTATTTTGTTTTACTGTCTCTCACCAAATCATCACACAACTTTTTGAATATGATTTTCTTGTAAACTTTTCTTTTTATTTTGTTTTACTGTCTCTCACCAAATCATCACACAACTTTTTGAATATGATTTTCTTGTAAACTTTCCTTTTATTTTGTTTTACTGTCTCTCACCAAATCATCACACAACTTTTTGAATATGATTTTCTTGTAAACTTTTCTTTTTATTTTGATTTAGTGTCTCTCACCAAATCATCACACAACTTTTTGAATATGATTTATCTTGTAAACTTTCCTTTTATTTTGTTTTACTGTCTCTCACCAAATCATCACACAACTTTTTGAATATGATTTTCTTGTAAACTTTCCTTTTATTTTGTTTTACTGTCTCTTACCAAATCATCACACAACTTTTTGAATATGATTGTCTTGTAAACTTTTTTTTTTATTTTGTTTTACTGTCTCTCACCAAATCATCACCCAACTTTTTGAATATGATTTTCTAGTAAACTTTACTTTATTTTGTTTTAGTGTCTCTCACCAAATAATCACACAACTTTTTGAATATGATTTATCTTGTAAACTTTCCTTTTATTTAGTTTTAGTGTCTCTCACCAAATAATCACACAACTTTTTGAATATGATTTATCTTGTAAACTTTCCTTTTATTTTGTTTTACTGTCTCTCACCAAATCATCACACAACTTTTTGAATATGATTTTCTTGTAAACTTTCCTTTTATTTGGTTTTACTGTCTCTCACCAAATCATCACACAACTTTTTGAATATGATTTTCTTGTAAACTTTCCTTTTATTTTGTTTTACTGTCTCTCACCAAATCATCACACAACTTTTTGAATATGATGTTCTTGTAAACTTTTCTTTTTATTTTGATTTACTGGCTCTCAACAAATCCTCACACAACTTTTTGAATATGATTTTCTTGTAAACTATACTTTATTTTGTTTTAGTGTCTCTCACCAAATCATCACACAACTTTTTGAATATGATTTATCTTGTAAACCTTCCTTTTATTTTGTTTTACTGTCTCTCACCAAATCATCACACAACTTTTTGAATATGATTTTCTTGTAAACTTTCCTTTTATTTTGTTTTACTGTCTCTCACCAAATCATGACACAACTTTTTGAATATGATTTACTTGTAAACTTTTCTTTTTATTTTGTTTTAGTGTCTCTCACCAAATCATCACACAACTTTTTGAATATGATTTTCTTGTAAACTTTACTTTATTTTGTTTTAGTGTCTCTCACCAAATAATCACACAACTTTTTGAATATGATTTATCTTGTAAACTTTCCTTTTATTTTGTTTTAGTGTCTCTCACCAAATCATCACACAACTTTTTGAATATGATTTATCTTGTAAACTTTCCTTTTATTTTGTTTTACTGTCTCTCACCAAATCATCACACAACTTTTTGAATATGATTTATCTTGTAAACTTTTCTTTTATTTTGTTTTACTGTCTCTCACCAAATCATCACACAACTTTTTGAATATGATTTTCTTGTACACTTTCCTTTTATTTTGTTTTACTGTCTCTCACCAAATCATCACACAACTTTTTGAATATGATTTATCTTGTAAACTTTCCTTTTATTTTGTTTTACTGTCTCTCACCAAATCATCACACAACTTTTTGAATATGATTTTCTTGTACACTTTCCTTTTATTTTGTTTTACTGTCTCTTACCAAATCATCACACAACTTTTTGAATATGATTGTCTTGTAAACTTTTCTTTTTATTTTGTTTTACTGTCTCTCACCAAATCATCACACAACTTTTTGAATATGATTTATCTTGTAAACTTTCCTTTTATTTTGTTTTACTGTCTCTCACCAAATCATCACACAACTTTTTGAATATGATTTTCTTGTAAACTTTCCTTTTATTTTGTTTTACTGTCTCTCACCAAATCATGACACAACTTTTTGAATATGATTTACTTGTAAACTTTTCTTTTTATTTTGTTTTACTGTCTCTCACCAAATCATCACACAACTTTTTGAATATGATTTTCTTGTAAACTTTACTTTATTTTGTTTTAGTGTCTCTCACCAAATAATCACACAACTTTTTGAATATGATTTATCTTGTAAACTTTCCTTTTATTTTGTTTTAGTGTCTCTCACCAAATCATCACACAACTTTTTGAATATGATTTATCTTGTAAACTTTTCTTTTATTTTGTTTTACTGTCTCTCACCAAATCATCACACAACTTTTTGAATATGATTTATCTTGTAAACTTTCCTTTTATTTTGTTTTACTGTCTCTCACCAAATCATCACACAACTTTTTGAATATGATTGTCTTGTAAACTTTTCTTTTTATTTTGTTTTACTGTCTCTCACCAAATCATCACACAACTTTTTGAATATGATTTTCTTGTAAACTTTCCTTTTATTTTGTTTTACTGTCTCTCACCAAATCATCACACAACTTTTTGAATATGATTTTCTTGTAAACTTTTCTTTTTATTTTGATTTAGTGTCTCTCACCAAATCATCACACAACTTTTTGAATATGATTTATCTTGTAAACTTTCCTTTTATTTTGTTTTACTGTCTCTCACCAAATCATCACACAACTTTTTGAATATGATTTTCTTGTAAACTTTCCTTTTATTTTGTTTTACTGTCTCTTACCAAATCATCACATAACTTTTTGAATATGATTGTCTTGTAAACTTTTCTTTTTATTTTGTTTTACTGTCTCTCACCAAATCATCACACAACTTTTTGAATATGATTTTCTAGTAAACTTTACTTTATTTTGTTTTAGTGTCTCTCACCAAATAATCACACAACTTTTTGAATATGATTTATCTTGTAAACTTTCCTTTTATTTAGTTTTAGTGTCTCTCACCAAATAATCACACAACTTTTTGAATATGATTTATCTTGTAAACTTTCCTTTTATTTTGTTTTACTGTCTCTCACCAAATCATCACACAACTTTTTGAATATGATTTTCTTGTAAACTTTCCTTTTATTTGGTTTTACTGTCTCTCACCAAATCATCACACAACTTTTTGAATATGATTTTCTTGTAAAATTTCCTTTTATTTTGTTTTACTGTCTCTCACCAAATCATCACACAACTTTTTGAATATGATGTTCTTGTAAACTTTTCTTTTTATTTTGATTTACTGGCTCTCAACAAATCCTCACACTACTTTTTGAATATGATTTTCTTGTAAACTATACTTTATTTTGTTTTAGTGTCTCTCACCAAATCATCACACAACTTTTTGAATATGATTTATCTTGTAAACCTTCCTTTTATTTTGTTTTACTGTCTCTCACCAAATCATCACACAACTTTTTGAATATGATTTTCTTGTAAACTTTCCTTTTATTTTGTTTTACTGTCTCTCACCAAATCATGACACAACTTTTTGAATATGATTTACTTGTAAACTTTTCTTTTTATTTTGTTTTAGTGTCTCTCACCAAATCATCACACAACTTTTTGAATATGATTTTCTTGGAAACTTTACTTTATTTTGTTTTAGTGTCTCTCACCAAATAATCACACAACTTTTTGAATATGATTTATCTTGTAAACTTTCCTTTTATTTTGTTTTAGTGTCTCTCACCAAATCATCACACAACTTTTTGAATATGATTTATCTTGTAAACTTTCCTTTTATTTTGTTTTACTGTCTCTCACCAAATCATCACACAACTTTTTGAATATGATTTTCTTGTAAACTTTCCTTTTATTTTGTTTTACTGTCTCTTACCAAATCATCACACAACTTTTTGAATATGATTGTCTTGTAAACTTTTCTTTTTATTTTGTTTTACTGTCTCTCACCAAATCATCACACAACTTTTTGAATATGATTTTCTAGTAAACTTTACTTTATTTTGTTTTAGTGTCTCTCACCAAATAATCACACAACTTTTTGAATATGATTTATCTTGTAAACTTTCCTTTTATTTTGTTTTAGTGTCTCTCACCAAATAATCACACAACTTTTTGAATATGATTTATCTTGTAAACTTTCCTTTTATTTTGTTTTACTGTCTCTCACCAAATCATCACACAACTTTTTGAATATGATTTTCTTGTAAACTTTCCTTTTATTTGGTTTTACTGTCTCTCACCAAATCATCACACAACTTTTTGAATATGATTTTCTTGTAAACTTTCCTTTTATTTTGTTTTACTGTCTCTCACCAAATCATCACACAACTTTTTGAATATGATGTTCTTATAAACTTTTCTTTTTATTTTGATTTACTGGCTCTCAACAAATCCTCACACAACTTTTTGAATATGATTTTCTTGTAAACTATACTTTATTTTGTTTTAGTGTCTCTCACCAAATCATCACACAACTTTTTGAATATGATTTATCTTGTAAACTTTCCTTTTTTTTTGTTTTACTGTCTCTCACCAAATCATCACACAACTTTTTGAATATGATTTATCTTGTAAACTTTCCTTTTATTTTGTTTTACTGTCTCTCACCAAATCATCACACAACTTTTTGAATATGATTTTCTTGTAAACTTTCCTTTTATTTTGTTTTACTGTCTCTCACCAAATCATGACACAACTTTTTGAAAAGGATTTTCTTGTAAACTTTTCTTTTTATTTTGTTTTACTGTCTCTCACCAAATAATCACACAACTTTTTGAATATGATTTATCTTGTAAACTTTCCTTTTATTTTGTTTTAGTGTCTCTCACCAAATCATCACACAACTTTTTGAATATGATTTATCTTGTAAACTTTCCTTTTATTTTGTTTTACTGTCTCTCACCAAATCATCACACAACTTTTTGAATATGATTTTCTTGTAAACTTTCCTTTTATTTTGTTTTACTGTCTCTCACCAAACTATCACACAACTTTTTGAATATGATTTTCTTGTAAACTTTTCTTTTTATTTCGTTTTACTGTCTCTCACCAAATCATCACACAACTTTTTGAATATGATTTTCTTGTAAACTTTACTTTATTTTGTTTTAGTGTCTCTCACCAAATCATCACACAACTTTTTGAATATGATTTATCTTGTAAACTTTCCTTTTATTTTGTTTTACTGTCTCTCACCAAATCATCACACAACTTTTTGAATATGTTTTTTTTGTAAACTTTCCTTTTATTTTGTTTTACTGTCTCTCACCAAATCATCACACAACTTTTTGAATATGATTTTCTTGTAAACTTTTCTTTTTATTTTGTTTTACTGTCTCTCACCAAATCATCACACAACTTTTTGAATATGATTTTCTTGTAAACTTTACTTTATTTTGTTTTAGTGTCTCTCACCAAATAATCACACAACTTTTGTAATATGATTTTCTTGTAAACTTTCCTTTTATTTTGTTTTACTGTCTCTCACCAAATCATCACACAACTATTTAAATATGATTTTCTTGTAAACTTTTCTTTTTATTTTGTTTTACTGTCTCTCACCAAATCATCACACAACTTTTTGAATATGATTTTCTTGTAAACTTTACTTTATTTTGTTTTAGTGTCTCTCACCAAATCATCACACAACTTTTTGAATATGATTTATCTTGTAAACTTTCCTTTTATTTTGTTTTACTGTCTCTCACCAAATCATCACACAACTTTTTGAATATGATTTTCTTGTAAACTTTCCTTTTATTTTGTTTTACTGTCTCTCACCAAATCATCACACAACTTTTTGAATATGATTTTCTTGTAAACTTTTCTTTTTATTTTGTTTTACTGTCTCTCACCAAATCATCACACAACTTTTTGAATATGATTTTCTTGTAAACTTTACTTTATTTTGTTTTAGTGTCTCTCACCAAATCATCACACAACTTTTTGAATATGATTTTCTTGTAAACTTTACTTTATTTTGTTTTAGTGTCTCTCAGCAAATCATCACACAACTTTTTGAATATGATTTTCTTGTAAACTTTACTTTATTTTATTTTACTGTCTCTCAGCAAATAATCACACAACTTTTTGAATATGATTTTCTTGTAAACTTTACTTTATTTTGTTTTACTGTCTCTCACCAAATCATCACACAACTTTTTGAATATGATTTTCTTGTAAACTTTCCTTTTATTTTGTTTTACTGTCTCTCACCAAATCATCACACAACTTTTTGAATATGATTTTCTTGTAAACTTTACTTTATTTTGTTTTACTGTCTCTCACCAAATCATCACACAACTTTTTGAATATGATTTTCTTGTAAACTTTACTTTATTTTGTTTTACTGTCTCTCACCAAATCATCACACAACTTTTTGAATATGATTTTCTTGTAAACTTTCCTTTTATTTTGTTTTACTGTCTCTCACCAAATCATCACACAACTTTTTGAATATGATTTTCTTGTAAACTTTACTTTATTTTGTTTTAGTGTCTCTCACCAAATCATCACACAACTTTTTGAATATGATTTTCCTGTAAACTTTACTTTATTTTGTTTTACTGTCTCTCACCAAATCATCACACAACTTTTTGAATATGATTTTCTTGTAAACTTTACTTTATTTTGTTTTACTGTCTCTCACCAAATCATCACACAACTTTTAGATATATAACAAACTTGTTAAAATATGATCTTGACTAAAGTTAAATTCTCGAATATTTTATATAAGATTGTGAATGTTCTGGTATTTTATATTTATATACCTTTTATAATCCTTTTAAATAAATACTTTTTGTACTTTTTATGACACTTGAATATTTTTATATAAGATTGTGAATTTTATGGTATTTTATATGTCATATGTATATCTCTTTTATAATCCTTTTAAATAAATACTTGTACTTTTTATGACACTTCAGTATTCTGGTTTAGTTGATGTTAAATTTTAAGTTAGATTAAGTTAAGTTAAATGTTTGAGTTTGAGTAAGTTTCACGTGTAAAATACATAAGTCAATTAAAAAATTAAACATTTAAAAACTACTATTATTTCCTCTTAAAAAATAGTGTCTTCTAGATAGATAGATAGATAGATATATCTTATTATCTGTATATCTATCTTAATCTACCTATTTATCTTTCTATCTATTTTCTCTCCCTCCCTCTCTCGCTCCCTCTCTCCCTCTCTCTATCTTTCCATCTATTTTCTCTCGTTCTCTCTCTATCCAACTATACAATTATCAGTTATCATAAATAATGAAATCGATCAAACTAAAGGATGTTATAAATATATACGAAATGAATTTAAAAATAACAACACAAGCCACGAAAGATAAGACTTACTCTTTTGAGGTGTATGGTTCATTAGTTTTATATCCATCACTCTTAAAAGGAGATATGCAAAAACACACAGGAGAAAAACATTATTGTTGTGAAGTGTGTGGCTCAGTATTTTCCAAAGAATCAGCATTAAAAATACATGTGCGGACAAACACAGGCGAAAAACCTTATTCGTGAAAAGTGTGTAGTTCAGCATTTTCACGAACATCTCATTTAAATATCCATATGTGAAGACACACTGGCAAGAAACCCTACACTTGTGAACTATGTGACTCAGCATTTTCAGACAAATCAACGTTAAACGTACACATGCGAATACACACTGGCAAAAAAACTTATTCATGCGAAGTTTGTGGTTCATCATTTTCACGACCATCTCATTTACAAGTTCATAGGCGAAAACACACCGGCGAAAAACCTTACACTTGTGAAGTCTGTGGCTTATCATATTCACAAACATCCAGTTTACAATTTTACATTCGTACTCACACTGGAGAAAAACCGTTTGCTTGTGAAGTGTGTCGATCAACATTCTCAGGAAAATCCAATTTAAAAATGCATATGACGACACACACTGGTGTGCTGTCTCCTCAGGCCATCCAGCGCGTCCCTCTGATTGCGAATGAGGGTACCCCTCTTTTTGAGGGTAGCTTTGAATAACCAATAAAAAGCCGTGGACAAAGAGGAAGAAAAACATGAAAAGATGAATAAATCAAAATCTACAAACTGGCAGGCCGGCACCCAGGATAAAAAGGGCCCCTCAACTCGTTTATGCACCAGGCGGGAAGAGGTATGCAATGGTACAAACCTTTTTTCCTCTGAAAATGTCAGTATGGACATGTCAGAGACAAGACAGGGACAGCCACCAGGCCTTGATGAAAAAGACCCTGGCACCCAGACTCCACCACAAGCAACGACTAAAACAAGGAATACAAGGGGCCTAAAATCCCAAAAGTGGTCAGTTGCCCAAAAAAGGATTTTACTGCACTGCTACCATTACTCGATGTTCGAGAAATGGAGTAGGAGCTCAAACGAGATTCTTACCGAGAGAATAAGAACGTCTGACCTTCCTGAAGATAAAAAAAACACTCCAGTTTCCAATCTGCGCTCCTTAGTGTCCCAAGTGGGTAAATACTTAACACCTGACGAGATCTCCAGCATAAAAACTTATGCCCTGAAGGACGCAGAAAAGGACTATCTACCACAACAAGCAGAGGAATCCCAGTGGAGACTGGAAAACAAATGGAACAAAGAGGAAAAATGGACACTAATATGGTCCATGGCATATGCGAGAACAAAACACGAAAAACAGAAAGAAATAACAAGAGCATGGAAAGAAATTTTCTTTCACTACCACCCAGCAAAACGCAATGTCCCCTCTAAGAAACTTAGTATGCAGCGCTACAACAGTCTCAAATGGGACTTCAGTGAAACAGAACTTAATTCCATGGGACTGGATGTAGCAGCACTTATAACAAATAACATCAGCCCCCTTCATAACCCTATAACAGTTCCCACCAACAACAAAAAATTACAAAACCCAAATATATCTAGGGAAGTAAGATCGGCAAATGGTGACACTCCAGAACTGCCCCCTAGAATAGACCCTCTACATCTGCAAGCTACAGATAGATTAACAATATCCCCAACAACTGTCCCAACACAAACACACCTCCCAATACCAGCACACCCACATAACTATTCAAAATCACACCCTAAACAAAATCCCAAAGCCAAACAAAAGCCTACGGAAACTCTCACACAACAAAACTCTGCACTAAATACTCCACCTGCATTATCCCCAGCACTCAGCCCACCTCCACCACCACCATCTCCACCCTTTGAGCCAGATGAGGAACAATTGGCAGTTGAGGAGGACCTCAGTAACACCATTGAGGAGGTCAAGTCCATGGGACTAGAGAACCGACCACAACTGTCAAAAATAAAACCCTACAGAACCACCAAAGCTCTCATCACTAAAGTCAAGACTGCACTGCAGAGACTGGTACCAGATGCAGTGTCGCTCACGGAACTCAACCAGATCCCATATGCAGCTGGGCTTTATATCGATAGGATAACATTCCCTCAAAAGAACGTTAAAAAGCGATTTAATCCCAGAGCTTTCAAAACTACACCTGCATGGAAGCTCAAGCTGAAAAAAGAATTAAACCTCCATCGGAAAGAAATGAGCCAAATAAAACAGTTCCTCGCAGCTCCCACAACAGAAGGGAGACTGAAAAACACTATCAGCAGACTCCATGCAAAGTACCACACCACCAGCAGTGAGGAACTATACAACGTTGTCAGGGAGCTGGAAGGCAAGATACCAGCACTTTCTAAAAGAATAAAAACCGAGGAAAATAAGAAGAAGGCCCAGTCCCAGAACAAACAGTTTGAAGCAAACCCTAGAGTGTTCTATAGAACTCTAATAAGGGATACCATTACTGTAGAAAAACCACCTGAAGAACAAGACCTGGAGAACTACTGGCGACCCCTGTTTGAGTGTGAGGGAGTATACAACCAAGAGGCCCAGTGGATTGGAGACATACAGAGGATAAATGAGACTAAGCCCACAATGCTGGAGCCAGTGATTACAACAGAAGCGACAAAAAAATAACTAGCTCTGTTTGCTAACCACAAGAAACCTGGCATTGACAATGTCTCCAAGGTTGGAAGCGGCATAGAAACCTGAGTATGGCATGGATTGATTATCAGAAGGCCTATGACAGCGTGCCCCACTCATGGCTACTACAGTGCCTTGACCTGTATAATATCAATCCAATAATTAAAAGAACAATGACAGCCCACATAAAAATGTGGCAAACCAACATCTCACTAAGCCACAGCCATGGAAAGATTACCATCCCTAACATCAATACCAAAGCCTATGGAGCAGGGAGGAAAAATGGGTGCTTATATGGGCAATGGAGTATGCCAAAACAAAGCATCAAAAACTATCAGAAAGATGCAAGGAATGGCAAAAGATTTTCAAACACCACTGCCCAAGCAAGAAGGACATTGTGAAGGAAAAACTCACATGTCAAAAGTCCAATTTCTTGAAAAGCAATGCCTTCTCCACGGACCAAATTTCCAAGATGAAAGTAGATATCCGTAAGATGGATGAAGATAAGCTTTGCCCAATCAGCAACCCCTTGCCTGTGCCGGGGTATTGTGAGGCCCAATCAAAGGGCAGTAGTACAGGATCTCCACTGACCCAGTTACCTGACATAAAAACACCGAGCCCAAGCCTAGCACCAACAAGCAGATGCGTCCCAAAGAAAGCACACCACTAAACAATGTGCCTTCATTTCAAGGGTCGCCCTCTACAGGCATGTGTGAAGATGAAGAACACCACCCTGGGCAAAAGAGCCAACACAATGCCCTGCCTGAACAAGAGACACTGGATACAGACCAGATGGAACTGGAGGAAGAGCTGGCAAACATGGTAGAAATAACACGAGACCTGGCTGTTGGAGATCGACCAAGACTGGTAAAAATCAACAGTAATAAAGCCTTCAAGACCCTTGCCACAAGGGTTAATGATACCCTTACAAGGATCGTACCAACAAATGCATCTCTAAGTGAGATAAACCATGCAACTTTTGGGGCAGCATGGTTTATGCAATCCCAACTTTTACCACAACACCAAGAAAAAAAAAAGAAGGTAAACTTGAAGAGCAAAGCTTATGAGCCAGCCTGGAAGAGAAAACTCCAACAAAAGATTGATAATCTGAGAAAAGAAACCGCTCAAATATCTACTTTTCTGACAGGTAAACACCCAGGCGAAAAATTGAAAAAGAAGGTGAAGAAACTTAAAACCAAGTATTCCCTTCAAAGCCCACCGCAGCTTAGAGCTAAGATAGCAGAAAATCAAGCGGAAATAAAAGCCTTAGCTGCACAAATAAAAAACAAAACAAAAAAATATGAGTCAAAAAGAATAAATCAACTCTTTGCGACTAATCCTAGGATGGTGTATCGGAGCCTCATAGGAGACGAAATAAAAGTCTGCTCTCCACCTACCCAAGAAGAAGTGGAAAACTACTGGAGGCCACTCTATGAGGACCCCAAACAACACCAGGAAAAAGAATGGATCAACACCATTAAAGAGGACAACAAGGAGAAACCAAAGATGCCAGCCCTGGAAATTACCAAAGAAGTTGTCTGCAGGAAAGTAGCCCAATATAGTAATTTCAAGACCCCAGAAATTGACAATATCCACAATTTCTGGCTGAAAAAACTGACAGCACTTCATCATCACTATGCCAAGGCATTCAATAGAATCATCACTGGTGATGAGGAGCCACCGGAATGGCTTACTGTAGGCAACACGTCCCTTATTCCCAAAAGTGAGGAGACCCATTTGGTTAACAAATACAGGCCTATCTGCTGCCTAACTACAACCTACAAGCTGCTAACAGGGATTATTGCTGATGCAACATATGAACATCTAGCTGCCGGCGACTACCTTGAAAGTGAGCAGAAGGGATGTACCAGGAAAAGACTTGGCACAAAAGACCAACTCCTTGTAAACAGAACAATCCTGGAGGACTGTAAAAAGAGGCAGAGAAACCTCTCAATGGCCTGGATTGATTACAAAAAGGCCTTTGATAGTATACCTCACTCCTGGATACTCCGCTGTTTGGACTTGTACAATGTCCATGAAGATATTAGGTCATTCCTCCAAATGCAAATGACCAGGTGGCGTACATCAATCACGCTTCACCATATGGAAGGAAAAATTCAGACTCCAAACGTTAAGATTCAGAGAGGAATATTCCAAGGAGACAGCCTCTCACCGCTTCTTTTTTGCCTCACAACGGATCCACTGAGTAAGCTGCTTAAACGATCCAATGCTGGATACAACCTTATCCGAGGCAGAAAGAAGGATGAAAATAAAAAATAAATCATCTCCTCTTTATGGACGATCTCAAACTCTATGCAGAATCTGAGAAACAACTCGTCTCTCTGATAGAAATTGTAAAAGATTACACAGAAGACATCTGCATGGAGTTTGGATTCGAAAAATGCGCTAAATGCACAATAAAGAAAGGGAAAAAGACAGCATCAGAACATCTTAATATGAACACTGGCTCTATTGAAGACCTAGGAGAAGATGCTGTCTATAAATACCTTGGAGTAGAAGAGAATGAGACGCTAGAGCACGGAAAGAAGAGAGAGAATGTACAGAGAGAATATACTAAGCGCCTGAAAAAAATCCTCACATCTGAACTCTCATCAAAAAATAAAATAACTGCCATAAACCAACTGGCAATACCTGTCGTCTCCTACGGGTTCGGCATTATCGATTGGCCACAAGGCTACATCAACAAACTAGACACAAAAACTCGGAAAATGCTTGCCTTAAATAAAGTCATTTACCGACATCAGTGTATGGACAGACTTTACTTACCGCGAAGAGAAGGTGGTCTGGGCCTCATTGAGATCAATCATGCCTACCGAGCCTCAATGGTCAGTGTGAGACAATATATAAAGAGCTCCTGTGATCAAAAAATGAGAATGGTGAATGAACATCACACCAAATACCTTCCTCAGCAGACCTCAACAACAAAACTAGCCGATAATTTCAGTGGAAACACACTGGAGGACACTAGCGAAGATGATAACAACCCAGCAACCCTGATCGCGCGCAAGAAGAGGGAGGAGTACACGAAAAAGGAGCTGAAGACCAGACTAGAAGGATGGCGAAATAATAAAAGAGCAGGAAAGTTCATTGAAGAACTCAACCAGAGCTATATCGACAAGGAAGCTTCACTACAATGGCTCAAGAGTGGCAACTTCCCGTTCGATGAGGAACGGATATTAATAGCAGCACAAAACCAAGGCCTACTTACTAATGGATTTAAGAAAATGGCGGGTCTACAAAAAACTGACCAGTGCAGGTTCTGCCACTCTGCCATCGAAAGTCCAAGCCACCTAATGTCTGGATGCAAGATCCTTTTGGCTGATGGCCATTACACTGCCCGCCACAACAAAGTATGTAAATACCTACATTGGAAGATCTGCGGAGAGATGCAGCTAGAAAGATCACTGAACATCTGGGAACATGAACCCCCACCCATAACATCGAATGGAAAAGTGACAGTGTTCTATGATAAAGACATACAGGCGGGCAGATACATAAAAGACAAGGCCATCAAACCAGACATTGTCATCTGGAACAAAGCAGATAAAACTGCTCTCATCATTGATGTAACCGTCCCAAATGACCACGGTCTCAATAGAGCCGAACGGGAAAAAATAACAAAATACCAAGATCTCAAAAATGATCTAAAAATAACATGGTCCCTCGATGAAATAAACATCATACCGGTTGTAGTGGGGGCAACTGGTCTGGTGAAAAAAAATCTAAGTAAATATTTAGAAACAATCCCCGGAAAACCAAATTGTAGGGAAGTACAGATAGCAGCCCTAAAAGGAACCATATCTATCCTTAAAAGAGCCCTCGGATATAAATTTTACTCATAGGGAAATCAAATGTTAGCCTCAAGAGTAGGCCCCTTGATCTCTTTAGATAAACTAAATTAAAATGAAAAAAAAAAGTGAAAAACCTGTGTGACTCAACATTTTCACAACTATCAAATTTAAAAATACACATGCGTACACACATTGAATGAGTGTTCCAAATGTCAGTGACTTAAACAGAGCAGAGAGGGAGAAGGTCCTCCTCAACTGCCAATTGTTCCTCATCTGGCTCAAAGGGTGGAGATGGTGGTGGTGGAGGTGGGCTGAGTGCTGGGGATAATGCAGGTGGAGTATTTAATGCAGAGTTTTGTAATGTGAGAGTTTCCGTAGGCTTTTGTTTGGCTTTGGGATTTTGTTTAGGGTGTGTTTTTGAATAGTTATGTGGGTGTGCTGGTATTGGGAGGTGTGTTTGTGTTGGGACTGTTGTTGGGGATATTGTTAATCTATCTGTAGCTTGCAGATGCAGAGGGTCTATTCTAGGGGGCAGTTCTGGAGTGTCACCATTTGCCGATCTTACTTCCCTAGATATATTTGGGTTTTGTATTTTTTTGTTGCTGGTGGGAACTGTTATAGGGTTATGAAGGGGGCTGATGTTATTTGTCATAAGTGCTGCTATATCCAGTCCCATGGAATTAAGTTCTGTTTCACTGAAGTCCCATTTGAGACTGTTGTAGCGCTGCATACTAAGTTTCTTAGAGGGGACATTGCGTTTTGCTGGGTGGTAGTGAAAGAAAATTTCTTTCCATGCTCTTGTTATTTCTTTCTGTTTTTCGTGTTTTGTTCTCGCATATGCCATGGACCATATTAGTGTCCATTTTTCCTCTTTGTTCCATTTGTTTTCCAGTCTCCACTGGGATTCCTCTGCTTGTTGTGGTAGATAGTCCTTTTCTGCGTCCTTCAGGGCATCAGTTTTTATGCTGGAGATCTCCTCAGGTGTTAAGTATTTACCCACTTGGGACACTAAGGAGCGCAGATTGGAAACTGGGGTGTTTTGTTTTCTTCAGGAAGGTCAGACACTCTTATTCTTTCAGTTAGAGCTTCGTTTGAGCTCCTACTCCATTTCTTGAACATCGAGTAATGGTAGCAGTGCAGTAAAATTCTTTTTTGTGCAACTGACCACTTTTGGGATTTTAGGCCCCTTGTATTCCTAGTTTTAGTCGTTGCTTGTGGTGGAGTTTGGGTGCCAGGGTCTTTTTCCTCAAGGCCTGGTGGCTGTCCCTGTCTTGTCTCTGACATTTCCATACTGACATTTTCAGAGGAAAAAAGGTTTGTACCATTGCATACCTCTTCCCGCCTGGTGCATGAACGAGTTGAGGGGCCCTTTTTATCCTGGGTGCCGGCCTGCCAGTTTGTAGATTTTGATTTATTCATCTTTTCATGTTTTTCTTCCTCTTTGTCCACGGCTTTTTATTGGTTATTCAAAGCTACCCTCAAAAAGAGGGGTACCCTCATTCGCAATCAGAGGGACGCGCTGGATGGCCTGAGGAGACAGCACACCAGAAAGTGAGAAACCTTTCGCTTGTGAAGTGTGTGGCTCAGCATTCTCAGGAAAATGCAATTTAAAAATGCACATGCGGACACACACTGGGGAGTTTGAATTACCTACTAGACACTATCCTCAAGTGTTTTCGGTCTCTCTGTACAACGGTTTGTCAGGACAACCTGACATGAGGATACTTACCCCTACAAGTAAACCCTGACCAAATATTCAAAATTACATAGTATCCGCAGCACAAATAAGATCATCTCATACGAAGAAATAGTGCATCTTCTCCTAGTGATGTTACCTCAAGTAACACCACATAGCTGGATACTCCACCAGACTAGATGAATTCTTGTCCTGGAATCCGGTAAGACCAACAGACCAAAAGAAAGATATACTATTACATACTTGACTGGTCACTTGGTGAGAGAAGAAATGTATTATTATTACTATTCTTAACTTTTTTACTAACTTTGAGAAATAAAGGAGAATTTTAATAGAATATTCGGGTATCTATGTATCTCATATAGAGATCAAGTGTTAGCCCCAGGAAGGGGCCCCTTGATTTCTTGAGAACTTCGACTGAAGTAAAATTAAACATTAAGTGAAAAACCTTATTCTTGTGAAGTGTGTGCCTCAACATTTTCACAACTATCAAATTTAAAAATACACATGCGTACACACATTGAATGAGTGTTCCAAATGTCAGTGACTTAAACAGAGCAGAGAGGGAGAAGGTGACAAAATACCAAGGCCTAATGTATTATATGAAGAGAAACTGGAACCTTAAAAACATCAACATTATCCCAGTTATACTAGGAGCTAAAGGTCTCATGCAGAAAAGTTTCAAAAAGTATCTGGAAAGTTTTCCCGGAAAACCAAGTGCAAAAGAAATCCAAATAATTGCACTTAAGGAAACGGCCAAAATCCTTAAAAGAGCACTCGGTTGGAGCCTCGTCCCTATGCTAACGAAAACAAATAAGAAAATTAAAACAAAAGGAGAATGACACCTTATTCTAAAATATGCGGCTCATAAATTTTGTATCAAAATGTTCACAATGTTATTCTATCATGTAATCACATGTATAGAAAATCATCCTTATTAAGTGTATTTCCAAAATGATTGCTTAAAATTTACAAAATCATGCTAACATAATTTTAATGTTTTTCTCAGATTTGCACTGTGAATAATAAATCACATCTCACGGGTGACGTATTCGTGATTGCTGACATCTTGACTATAAAAAAGGGCTATTATTAGTTTTAAATGTTTTGTACTGTAGATAAAGTAAGGATAAAGGACTATAAAAAAGAGCTATTATTAGTAAGGATAAAGGATAGAAAGCAGAGATTTGTGACATTAAGTTTATTCCCAGGAGAAAGGTGTGAAGGTTCAATCAAGAACACATGACATACGAGTTAAGAGAACAAGTGATTGGGTTTTCTGTTAGTAGAGCATATAATGTGGTGTAAATGAGGAAAAAAGAAGAGAAAACAAGAACGACCGACCGCGTTTTTGCGTGGCTTACCTCGTGTGAAGAAGAAGGAAACAAGAATGGCCGACTTGTTTCTTTAAATGCCTACAGGGTGACTACGAGGTATGCAAATGAGATGCTCCTGATTGGAAATGAAAGAGATAAAAGAGGAGTGATTGGGGGAGGAGGCAGAGCGAAGTTAGATTGCGAACAGAGAAGTTTGATCATAGGAGAAAAGTCGGATTCGTAGAGAGTGAAGAAAAACGTTGCAGAAATTCGTCTCGGAGTGAATAGAAAGCGGAAGTACGGCCAGCAGTGTCACGTATACCACAAGCTATTTCGGCACATCGAGCAAATTACCATGGCTGAGTGGAGACTGAGCACTCACATGCTGAGACCCTTTACTGGGGAGGGTGACCTGATTAAGTGGCTGGAGAAATTAAAGATGGTGGCGAAGCTGCAAAAGATAGAAGATGTGGTCACCCTGCTGCCGCTATACACGATTTACCAGCAGATGCGAGATGAAGACAAGGAAGACTTTGCCTCAGTGGAGCAAAGGCTGAAATTGGCCTTCGCTGAGGGCCCATTCGAAGCACTTGGTAAGCTTTCCAGTTTGAGGTGGACCGGCGAGTCGGTTGACGTCTTTGCGGCAGAGATCAGGAGACTGGCAGGGTTGGCTGGTTACGTGGGGAGGAGCCTGGAGATGACGGTAAAGCTGTACCTAGTTAACGGCTTCCCAGAGGAAATCTCTACGAACATGCAGAGAATCACTGGGATCCATACTATGGAAGTGGACGATCTCTTGGTTCACGCCAGAGTCCTAGTGAAAAATGTTAAAAGCCCAATCGTGGCTGCAGCTGTGGGTGGAAATATGTGCATGAGGCCTCACTTGAATGAGAGGCAGCCGGCGAGGCGACAGGAGGGGAGACCTGCAATCAAGTGCTTCCGGTGCCAGGGCCCTCATCTGATCAAGGACTGCAAAGAGCCGAGACCGGGGATCACGTGCTACCGATGTGGACAAGTGGGGCACCTTAGCCGCTATTGTGTTGCTGCACGGCACCAGGGAAACGAGTGAAGGGGAGCTATTGCGCCAGTGGTTACCCCTTCTGTGCGGAGATGGCGCATGATGGAACGTTGCCTCGGTTACCGGTAGTAGTCAATGGGAAGAAAGCCATAGCCCTTGTCGACACAGGCTGTACTACAACGTTGTTAGCGAGGAATGTCGCTAGGTCATGGAGCGGAACCAGGACTATTAGGACCGTGGATGGCAGGGATGTGAAGTGCCTAGGTGAGACGACAGTGGAAGTAATGGTGCAAGGGGTGTCCATTGGACTGCGAGCCTTAGTGTTGAATCATCTGGTCGGTGGTGTTGACGTGATTATAGGTATGAGTGCAATTAACCGACTGGGGGCGCCACGTTACGAGGGAGCCAAGTGACGTTCGGACGTCTCGGCGCAGTGGGGATGGCAGGAGTGGAAGGTGATAGAACCATCAGAATACCAAAACCGGAGGTTTGCTGCATTGAGGACAAAGATTTCCTGGCAAAGTTTGATGGCGTGAGGTGGACGGTGGAATGGAAATGGATCTCCGGACCCCCGGAACTACAGAATAAAGTGGGCTGCTACGAAAACACCCTGCGAGGAGAAATAAGAAAAGGATTTGAGGAAGAAGTGGAGAGGTGGATAAAAGAAGGAATTCTGAAACCGTGGACAGGGGAAGAAAAAGGAGTGTTGCCACTACTGGCGGTTGTTCAGCCTACGAAAAACAAGATTAGGCCCGTACTGGACTTCAGAGAATTGAACAGACACGTAGCCTGCCACACTGGAACGGGGATCGACGTATGTGAGGAGGTCATGAGGAAATGGAGAAGAATGGGACGGGCCACAAAAATTGTCGATCTGAAATCGGCATATCTGCAGATCCGTGTAGATGAAAAACTCTGGCAGTACCAGCTGGTCCGGTACAAGGGGCGAGTGTATTGTCTGACGAGGCTAGGCTTTGGGCTGAGTTCAGCCCCCAAAATTATGACTGCCGTGCTGAAGACAGTGCTGAGCAAAGACCGTTCAGTGGAGGAGGCCACTAGTTCGTACATTGACGACATTCTGGTGGAGGAGGCAGAGGTGACAGCGGAGAAAGTAAGAAGCCATGTCGAGAAGTATGGGTTAACTGCAAAACCGGCGGAGGCCCTGGATGGAGGACGGGTGCTGGGGTTGAAACTAAGGCGAGATGGAAAAGAAAGCCTTGTCTTCGAACGAGGGAGTGTAATACCCGAAGTCGGATCTGAGCTGACGAAGCGAGAACTCTTCTCAGTCTGCGGGAGGCTGGTCGGGCACTATCCTATCGCTGGCTGGCTCAGGATAGCATGTAGTTTTATTAAACGACTAGCAGGCACTGCTGGCTGGGAGGGCCGTGTAACGAAGGAGGTTATGAACATGCTGCAAGAAATCATTGCGAGGGTGAGGAATGAGGACCCAGTGAAAGGGGACTGGTATGTCAGCAGTGGAGATGCGGGTGTGATTTGGTGCGATGCCAGTAACCTGGCGTTGGGCGTCGTACTAGAGATGGGAGGCGTAACTGTGGAGGATGCGGCATGGCTAAGAAAAACCAACGACTTCTCCCATATCAACGTAGCAGAACTAGATGCCGTTATGAAAGGACTCAATCTGGCCCTGAAGTGGGGATTGAAAATAATTGAAATTAAAACCGATTCGGCAACGGCAGCATCGTGGATTCGGTCGGCAGTAACTGGCGATAAGAGAGTTAAGACCAAAGGTGCTGCGGAAATGCTGATCAAGCGCAGACTCGGAGCGCTCGCCGATCTAATAGCGGAGTTCCAGTTAAGAGTATCTGTCGTGTTGGTCCCATCAGAAAAAAACAAGGCGGATTCGATGACACGCGTGAAGAAGGCCTGGCTGCAGGAGGGAAAGGAGGTCTCCTCGGTATGCTATGCAGGGGAAGAAGTCAAGGAGTCACACGAAATGCACCACTTTGGTCGGGAACGAACGTTATTCCTAGCCAGAGAGGTTTACCCGGAGACCACCGAGGAGGAGGTTAGGGAAGTGGTGGAGAACTGTCGAGAGTGCCAATCAATTGACCCTAGACCGTCCAGACACGAAACAGGACAGTTGCACGTTGCGGAGGACTGGAAGCGATTGGCTATTGATGTGACGCACTATCGCCACAAATTGTATCTCTCGATGGTCGACTGTGGACCGGGAAGGTTTGCCATCTGGAGAGAAATCAGGGCAGAAGCGGCATGGGCGATCGGAGGGGTCATCGAGGAGATATTTTTGGAGAGAGGGCCGGTTGAGGAACTCTTGATGGACAATGGGCCCGCTTTCCGATCTGAAGCCTTTAAAGGGGTATGCGATAAGTGGGGAGTAAGGCAATTTTTTAGAGCAGCGTATCGGCCGAGTGGCAACGGAATAGTGGAGAGGAATCATCGCACCATTAAAGCCGCTGCGGAAAAAAGCAACGTATCACCCATAGAGGCGGTGTTTTGGTACAACAGCTCGCCAAAAACCAAACAAGACGAGACAACTGTCCCTCATAGGGCCGTTTTCACATATAAGTGGCGGCACCCGTGCAACAAAACAGCAGGAATCGAGAGTGAGGAAGCCACTATCAAAGTAGATGAAGAGGTGTGGGTGAAACCCCCTAATGCACAGTGTACCACTCGTTGGAAAAAAGGGGTCGTAACGGGATTGCGGTCGAAGAACAATGTGATGGTGAACGGCGTTCCCCGGCATATCCTAGACCTGCGTCGCATGACACTGCCGGTACGCAGTGAGGGCAGTAAAGAAGAGGAAATCGAGGGCCACCGAGAAGCAAATGATGCGACTCTACCTGACTTAGACCCACGTTGTAGTGAACCTGAAAATGTTAACCCCCAAGAAGTTGTTCCCCAGAGGCCTCGACGTGAGAGGAGGCGGCCTGCTTGGATGGAGGATTACGAAGTATCCTATTGATCTCGAAGATCAAGGGGGCGTGTGGTGTAAATGAGGAAAAAAGAAGAGAAAACAAGAACGACCGACCGCGTTTTTGCGTGGCTTACCTCGTGTGAAGAAGAAGGAAACAAGAATGGCCGACTTGTTTCTTTAAATGCCTACAGGGTGACTACGAGGTATGCAAATGAGATGCTCCTGATTGGAAATGAAAGAGATAAAAGAGGAGTGATTGGGGGAGGAGGCAGAGCGAAGTTAGATTGCGAACAGAGAAGTTTGATCATAGGAGAAAAGTCGGATTCGTAGAGAGTGAAGAAAAACGTTGCAGAAATTCGTCTCGGAGTGAATAGAAAGCGGAAGTACGGCCAGCAGTGTCACGTATACCACATATAATGTTGGAGTTAACAGACCAGATTTATTAGTGATTTTGCATGATTTCAGGACAGGAATTAATCTGGTCTTTAATTCTAATTTTACTTTGGTCGCAGTTCTCAGAAAACAAGATCCGTTTCATGAAGCTAACACTTGATCTCTATATGAAATGCATAGACATTCGAATATTCAAGTGTTCTTAACACGTAAAGCGTTGGGTTAGTAAAAAAGTTAAGAAGATTTATTTTCCACTACCCAATTGACCCGTTAACTATGTGATAGTATATCGTTCTTGTAGTCTCCTGGTTTTACCACATTCCAGGACAAGAATCCATCTTGTCTGGTTGAGTATCCAGCTAAGTGGTCTTACTTAAGGAAACAGAAGATGCACCCGTATGAGCCCGTGTATAGCCGTGTCGAGGGGATCTTATATGCGCTTCAAATAACATAGATATGGTGCTGGAATACGGAAATATATAAAAGAAAAGCAGTAATTATGAACTTTGTAGAGAACAAGTTTAATGAATACAAGAATGTATCTGGTAGAAAAGAAGACATCAAGAGAAAGTTAGGTTGACAGATAGTTAGGTTTTAGAGTTAGTAACAAATGAACAAGAGTTTGAATGCTTCGAAATGTTATTATGGTTGAATACTGAGTTTTCATGGTAGTTACAGTAGCAGTATTTAGTCGAGTGATAATAATGTTAGCAATCATACTGGAAGCTGTAAGATGAAGACAAGTAAGCCTACTGAACCCTCAAATGTTAAGGGGTTGTTCCGAAAGTTGGGATCTTAGTACAATTGTAACTTGTTACAAAGATTAAAGATAAAGTTAATTGCAAACTCTTTAATTTTATAGATCTCGTCCTAATGGTGATCGATAGAATAATTGAGCAGCAAATAAGAAATCAGATGAGCATAGATGAAATGCAGTTTAGTTTTATCCTGGACAAGATATGACTGATGCTATATTTTTCTTGAGACATATCAAAGAAAAGTATTTTGCTTTGGGATACCAACATTTTTTTACCTTAGGAATAAGATCTAAGTGTAGTATCTGTTCTGCCTCGGACAGAAGAGAAAAAAGTGCTTATTTCTGTCCAATCAAGAGTGTCCCCACATAAAAGAATGACATTGTACAGAGGCAAGTAAATAGAAACCAGTATTCTTTTGGGGATTTTGAGAAAGCTTTTGACAGTGTTAAGAGATGCTGTCTGGTGAGCTTTGTGTAAATTAGGAGCAAGAGAGTGTTTGGCGAACTTGGTTAAAAAGATGTGAAGAAGTCCTCAAAGTCGATATTAAATAAACAGCACATTTAGTGACAGTTTAATCCGTGCTCAGGTTAATAAATGTAGAATATTTTATATAACAGGGCTAGTTGTCAGGGGCAAGCATCGAAATTGTGTGAGGAAGTGATACAAATGGATTTGAGAAGAGGTGGAATAAATGAGGACCTAATCAGAGATGGGTTAACTTTTAAGTCACTTTTGAAAAGTCGTCCAACTCATGCCAGCATGTAAAACAATTTCAAACGAAATGACAGAGAAGGTAAAGCGTCCGAGAATTTGATTTGGTGAAGGAAGTTGTTTATTCAAGAAATAATTTGCATTTTCAGTTCATGAATCGAGTTTTCTCACAAGTTCGGTTCTCCGGCACAGCTGTCTTCAGTTTCCTTAGACTGGGTCGTACTGCTCGCTTGTGTCGCTGGACTGAAATAAACTTGAATTTGGCACCATTTCTCTTTTCTACTATGTAGGGAAAATCACTTGCAAAGCAAAAGTGATCTTGTATTTTCATTGGTTTGCCAACCCGTCGTGCAAAATTGTGTGAGTTGATTTCCTGAGTCACCTCATCTGACCCACCTCCTGAGTCACCTCATCTGACCCACCTCCTGGGTCACCTCATTGTACTCACTTCCTGGGTAAACTCATCTGACCAACCTGGGTTAACTCATTCCTCCTCATATTTTATTTGGTGAAAGGGAAGATAAATGAGTTGTTAGTTTATTCAAAAAATAATTTGCATATTTTAGTTCATGAATCGGGTTTTCTCTCACGTTCGGTTCTCTCGCACAGCTGTCTTTGGTTTCCTTAGAGTGGGTCTTACTGCTTACTTGGGTCGCTGGACTGAAATAAACTGTTAAATTCGGCGCCATTTCTCCTTTATTTTCATTGGTTTCCCAACCCGTCGTGTAAAATTGTGTGGGTCGATTTCCTGAGTCACCTCATCTGATTCACCTTCGTGACTATCTGGGTCGACTCATTCCTCTTCACATTTTTGTGCCAGTTAAAATCAAGGGCTATATTTTTTTAAATCCGGGAAGCGTTCCAACAAGTCCCTCGCTTGCTATTTTTTTCATATTATGCGACGAAATATGTGATTACAACTTTTTTATAAAAATAAATATGTTACATTAAGAATATGACTGGATACTTACAATCCTAGCAGGACACTCATGCGAAGAACCTACACAAGGAAGGTTCCCATGGATGTATTTCATGACATAAGAGATGCAATGGTATTCATCAATGCAGAACTAATTGGGTACTGATATGTTGAACTCGACACAAAATCTGTACACCTGACTACTTTCTGAAAATTAGGGACCTCCAAAATGAATTTGCCACCTATATGCAACACGATGTAACATTAATATAGATGAATATTATCATCCTAACTTTAATGATGAAATTAGAAAATTTAGTAATTAATTAGTAATTAATTAGTAAGTAAAAATTTAGTTATTTTTAGATAAAAACAGGCAATTTTGATCATTCTTATTTCGTAATGTCGGAATAAAACAAAGTGTAGCAGTTACATGACAAAAGTATTTTCTCTTGTATGTGCACGTAATGTAATAAGAATGAGTTGTGATTCAATTGGCGAAAACAGGCACATCAAAACTCGCATGTTGATACAAAGGCAATTAGCGCATCACTGCCCTTGCGAAATCGTAGCTTTTCCTAATTTCCGTCCTGTAAAATAAAATTGATTTTTTTCTTATTGTAGAGAAGACGTTGGTAATTCTATATCGACCTCTGATGAATTTTTTAAATATTTCAATTCAAGTCGGATACAAACACGGCCGACTCAACCAAATGACTATCTCCCATCTCGACACTCAATCAATTAACTCGTCACTCTACATAACTTAGCAGACTGGCCATTTAAATAAATTAATAAAAATAGAAAGTATCAACTTGCTCATGATAGCCGGTTTTTTAAATAGGACATTGAAAACAGGTGTTTATCCAAAAACAGTACCTCCTATTATTTTAGACAGCTTCGCTTTTCTGTTCATGCGACCAGTTTTCTACTTATTTCCGACATGTTTCTTCGATTCGCTGTTTTCATACCTCATTGTAATACAGCTTCCTATTCCAGTAACTTATTTCCAAAAACTGCAGGCTTGTGGAACTCTCTTCCTACTGACTGTTTTCCTCCTACCTATAGCCCTAATATTTTCAAGTCAATAGGCATCTCCGGTCTTTGCGATAATCATCTTTCGTTTTTGTTAGGCCCTTACATCAAGTGGCTTCATGTCTTGTCTGAAGCAATTTTCATTTTTTTTTAATTGGCCCTTGCAACTCTTGTATGAGTAGTGAAGATCTTTGTTCAGCGATTTCTTCTGAGTCGCAATTAGGGTTAGCTCCTAACATCTAACGTAATTAATAAATCTGATCAATATTTTTTTAATTAATAATAAAATCCACTACAGTTACAATTAATGAAGTCACATGTGCTAAAAGCAGCAACAAAGTAGGCCAAGTTTTAGACGAGATGTAAATAAAGCTTTAAAAGAAAAATAGAAGAAAGTGAGGCACTTCTTTAGTTGAATGTTTCAAATGGCACTTCTTTAGTTGAATGTTTCAAATGGCACTTTTTTAGTTGAATGTTTCAAATGGCACTTCTTTAGTTGAATGTTTCAAATGGCACTTCTTTAGTTGAATGTTTCAAATGGAACTATATGAGGAATGGTGCGCCTTCTCATAGTGATGTTACCACAAGTAACAGCTCTCAGCTGGATACTCCACCAGACTAGATGAATTCTTGTCCTGGAATCCGGTAAGACCAAGAGACCACAACAAAGATATACATAGTTAAATGGTCAATTGGGGAGAGGAAAATTAATGTTCTTAACTTCTTTACTAACGTTTGACAGATAAAGAACATTAATGGAATATTCGAATATCTATGTATCTCATATAGAGATCAAGTGTTAGCCCAAGGAAGGGGCCCGTTGATTTCTGAGAACTTCTACTGAAGTAAAATGAAACAAAAGAGAGAAGCCATATTACTGCAGTTTGTGATTCAAATCGGATTTGCAACAACATATACGAAATTTCTGTGAAATATGCGATTATTCTTTTTAAAATAAATCAAAGCTTGACATACATACATAATAAACCTTAACCCCAACTCTAACCCCAACCCTAATCCTAACCCCAACCCCTAACTCTAACCCTATAGTCAGAAATAAAATTTGATAGTACATATTCGAAAACACTGGAAGTAGAGAGTGTGAGCCACCTAACACCCAGTTGTAAGGTTCTCCTGGGGGATGGCTATTATCCAATGCAACACAACGGAGTGTATAAATATCTTCACTGGACTATCCAGTGTAGCAGTAAATCCTGGGAGCATATACCAGAAACAACAGTTGGTAATAATTTATACACCATCCACTATGACTATGCAATCCCTACAGCTACATATCTAGAAAACGGAGCTGTTAAACCTGACATCATCATATGGGACAAAAGGGAGAAACTAGCAACCCTAGTTGAAGTCAGTGTCCCTAATGATGCAGGATTAAACAGAGCTGGAAGGGAAAAGATTACGAAATATCGAGGTCTTATGTATGACATGAAAAGAAACTGGAATCTTAGGAAAATCTCACTCATCCCAGTAATTATAGGAGCAACACGACGAATGGAAAAGAATTTCAAAAACTATCTGGCGAGTATACCCGGTGAACCGAGTGCAAGAGAAATACAAACAATTGCACTTAAAGGGACAGTTAGAATCTTCAAAAGATCTCTAGGCTGGAGTGTCTGAAATAGCCGGTGAATGTCTGGCATCCGGTATGATGCCCCATCTCCAGCAAAAACGGAAAGATAAGTAGAAAAAAGAGAAAAGCCATATTCCTGTCAAGTGTGGGATTCGTCTTTTACTATGAAAGGAAGTTTAAAGATACGCATGCGAATACACATGTACGAAAGTCATATGATAATCGCATTTAAACACACACTTGTTAAAAACCATATCCTATGAAGTGCGTTAGTTTTTTTCATATAAAACTGCATTTACAAAGCAGAAATAAATATTCCTCAAATGTATGTGGATAAGTATGTCCTCAGAAATAAAATTAGTTGTAGATATGTTGGATATGAGCCACTTGCCAATAAATTGGGTTTCAACTAGATTCGATTCTTGTCTGACGATGTCGGCAGCAGTGGTGATGTGCAGAATGGCCTACCATTTCGCCATCTTTAATTCGAATGTTTTTTTGTCAGTGAGGTTAGAAAAAATACTTGTAAAAAAATAAGCAACTTAAATAAATTCCATATATATGACCACTTGCTTTCTCAAGTACTGATAAAAAAGTCTGTTCTCTTCCAAAAACATAATATATTTTCTGTATCAGTATATTCCCGTATATTTTACACAAATCAAATTGTGCAAAGATAAAACCGCACTTTAGAAAAGGCAAATTTTTGTACAGTGTGCACATGTAAGACTACTGTAGCAGTTACCTCCTTGTAGCAGTTACCTCCTCCTTTCAAAACATAACTACACCGGTTTGCCGGTAGGTGTCGCTTTTTCACCGACAGGTGGCACTGTAAAGCGACACCAGAGTTATCTGCCCTTCGGACTATAAAACCCGGAGCCAAACGGAAAATCTCTCTCTCCTTCACAGACCAGCATCGGAGAACAACGCTGGCACCAGCACTCCGTTTCACTCGCCTTTTGGCCTCGACAGACAGACGCTGACACTAGCGTTCCGTTTCACTCTTCTCTGCTCGACAGAACGACGCTAATACACTAGCGTTTCGTCTCACGCTTTTCTCTTGAACTGGTCTCAGCAAAACAACTACCAACACACGTTTCTTCCGTCAACACGTGGACAAACAACGGTAAGAGTTTCTCAACTCGTTTTCTTTGTGTGCGGTTTTCAAAGACTTTTTCACACGCCGGTTTCATTTCTTCTTATACCTTTTTCAAGAACTGTTTTTCCATCAACACACATGCATACATCACACACGTCATCATTCCACGTACACACACGTTCAATAAACCTTATTTGAACTACTTCATTTTTGTTTATTAATTATTACTCTGTCTTTGCATGCAACATTGCTTGATTTACTGAACACGTTTATAATCGGGGGAACACGACCCTCGATCCTAACAATTGGTGACCCGACGTGATAGCTTTGTTGTATCTGACGGAGTAATTAATTTCGTACTAGAACAAAAAAAAACAAAAAAAAAACATTTCTCGTTTTTTCTTCCGTGGTGAAACGAATTACGCACCCATCTTTTTCCTTTTTTTTTTCTACCCACGTGGTAGAAATATACAAACAAAAAAAAAGAAGCCACCGTCTCCATTTTTCCTGGCCACGCGGAAAAACCCAAACAAAGAAAAACATTCCTCGGCTTTTCTCCGAGTATAAAACAAATTACAATTTCATTTTTTTCCTCTTCTCTTTCACCACCCACGTGTCGGAAAAATATATACAAAAAAAAAAGACAAACTTTTGCCAATCCTTTTTTTTCTTTTTCGACGAACAAAATGGACCTTACAAGACGCCACTTCCTTTGTTTTGAACACGTGGAGATAAAAAGAAAACAAAAGAAAACAAACGCTCACGCTGCTCATCTTTTTCCGAACCACGTGTTGATAAAATAAATTCAAAAATGCCGCCATCTTTTTCCGGACAACGTGTTGATAAAATTTTTTTTAAAATAACGCCATTTTTTATCTCTCGGACCACGTGGAAATGAAAATTCAAACAAAAAAAGAAAATACGAATTTACTTTCTATTTCAACAAAAAAAAAAAAAAAGGGAAGCCGCCATCTTTTTCCTTAATCACGTGGCAATGAAAATTCAAACAAAAAAAGAAAATACGAATTTTTTTTTTCTTTCTTTTCAACAACAAAGGAAAGAGAAGCCACCATTCTTTCTCTACGTGGAAACTAACATTCAAACAAACTAAAACGAAAACAAAAAACATCATTCCTCGTGTGAAAAAAATTACGACTCCATTTTTTTTTTCTTTTTCCTTTCTACCCACGTGTTGGAAATATATATATAAAGGAAAAGAAAACTACAAAACGACCAACACACGACGACAAACACGAACAACATCACCCTTCAAGGCCTACCAACAATCTTCAACACAAGATGAACAACCACATTTTCCCGGACATTCATCAAGCACCAAACATCTCCGGACATCACTGACGACATTATGGAAGAAATCACACCAGTTCAAAATGAGTACAACTGCACAAGCACGACTAAATACTCAACAACTGGACGTTCGTTGATCAACTGGGGGACACATCAACTCGAACGACGCACCAACACCAGTACAGACCCACTTGTACTTGGACCTGCTAACTCACTTGCAGACATTTGTGCATCTGACTTTGACCATAGTGTACCACCAATCTCAACAACTAGATGTTTGTTCATCAGCTCCACAACACGGACTAATTAACATGAACAACATCAACAACTGCACAGACTCACTTGTGCTCATTCATCAACTGCACAGACTCACTTGTGCTCATTCATCAACTGCACAGACTCACTTGTGCTCATTCATCAATCAATTGCACAGACCCACTTGTGCTTATTCATCAACACCTGCACAGACTCACTTGTGCTCATTCATCAACATCGCACAGACTCACTTGTGCTCATTCATCAACAACTGCACAGATTCACTTGTGCTCATTCATCAACAACTGCACAGATTCACTTGTGCTCATTCATCAACAACTGCACAGATTCACTTGTGCTCATTCATCAACAACTGCACAGATTCACTTGTGCTCACTCATCAACAACTACACAGACTCACTTGTGCTCACTCATCAATACCGCACAGATTCACTTGTGCTCACTCATCAACAACCACGCAGACCCAAGCACCAAACATTCCCGGACAACACTGACAATTCAACGTTTGTTCATCAGCTCTGCATCACGCAGACTAATCAACATGAACAACGCCACCAACAAGTGCAAATTCACTTGCACTCAACATTTTTCGACCGCAAACTCACTTGCACTCAAACTTGATGCAGACCCAAACAACACGCAGATCCACATGTGTTACAAACACTCAATTCCGCAGATGCACTTGCGATCAATCATTCAATACAGATGCAGAAACAGAAATAAGTAGCGTGCACACTACTTTTTTCTAATCTTCAACAGCAAAACAGACATACCCACAAAGAATGCTTCTCATCTACAACTGTTCATATTGAATAATATTTTCAATATTTTTCAATCTGGGGGGGAGTCCTTGAAGCAGTTACCTCCTCCTTTCAAAACATAACTACACCGGTTTGCCGGTAGGTGTCGCTTTTTCACCGACAGGTGGCACTGTAAAGCGACACCAGAGTTATCTGCCCTTCGGACTATAAAACCCGGAGCCAAACGGAAAATCTCTCTCTCCTTCACAGACCAGCATCGGAGAACAACGCTGGCACCAGCACTCCGTTTCACTCGCCTTTTGGCCTCGACAGACAGACGCTGACACTAGCGTTCCGTTTCACTCTTCTCTGCTCGACAGAACGACGCTAATACACTAGCGTTTCGTCTCACGCTTTTCTCTTGAACTGGTCTCAGCAAAACAACTACCAACACACGTTTCTTCCGTCAACACGTGGGCAAACAACGGTAAGAGTTTCTCAACTCGTTTTCTTTGTGTGCGGTTTTCAAAGACTTTTTCACACGCCGGTTTCATTTCTTCTTATACCTTTTTCAAGAACTGTTTTTCCATCAACACACATGCATACATCACACACGTCATCATTCCACGTACACACACGTTCAATAAACCTTATTTGAACTACTTCATTTTTGTTTATTAATTATTACTCTGTCTTTGCATGCAACATTGCTTGATTTACTGAACACGTTTATAATCGGGGGAACACGACCCTCGATCCTAACACTACCTATGTGTTGCCCCTCGACGATTGCCATGGTTTTCACTTCCGTTTCATCTCTCGTTCTGGCTAAGTCGTCTATCACAAGGATGATCGCCGAGGGCACAACGACTGGTTTATAAGTATACAAAAACAAAAGCACTAGTTTATAAGTATACAAAAACAAAAGCACTGGTTTATAAGTATACAAAAACAAAAGCACTGGTTTATAAGTATACCAAAAAGACGAAAGCACTGGTGTATAAGTATACCAAAAAAACAAAAGCACTGGTTTTTAAGTATACAAAAAACAAAAGCGCTGGTTTATAACTATACAATAAACAAAAGCACTGGTTTATAAGTATACAAAAAAACAAAAGCACTGGTTTATAAGTATACAAAAAAACAAAAGCACTGGTTTATAAGTATACCAAAAAGACGAAAGCACTGGTTTATAAGTATACAAAAAAAACAAAAGCACTGGTTTTTAAGTATACAAAAAACAAAAGCGCTCGTTTATAACTATACAATAAACAAAAGCACTGGTTTATAAGTATACAAAAAAACAAAAGCACTGGTTTATAAGTATACAAAAACAAAAGCACTGGTTTATAAGTATACCAAAAAGACGAAAGCACTGGTTTATAAGTATACAAAAAAAACAAAAGCACTGGTTTTTAAGTATACTAAAACCAAAAGCACTGGTTTTTAAGTATACAACAAACAAAAGCACTGGTTTACAAGTATACAAAAAACAAAAGCACTGGTTTATAAGTATACAATAAACAAAAGCACTGGTTTATAAGTATACAAAAACAAAAGCACTGGTTTATAAGTATACAAAAAAACAAAAGCACTGGTTTATAAGTATACAAAAACAAAAGCACTGGTTTATAAGTATACCAAAAAGACGAAAGCACTGGTTTATAAGTATACAAAAAAAACAAAAGCACTGGTTTTTAAGTATACAGAAAAACAAAAGCACTGGTTTTTAAGTATACAAAAAACTAAAAGCACTGGTTTATAAGTATACAGAAAAACAAAAGCACTGGTTTTTAAGTATACAAAAAACAAAAGCACTTGTTTATAAGTATACAGAAAAACAAAAGCACTGGTTTTTAAGTATACAAAAAACAAAAGCACTGGTTTATAAGTATACAAACAAACAAAAGCACTGGTTTATAAGTATACAAAAACAAAAGCACTGGTTTATAAGTATACAAAAACAAAAGCACTAGTTTATGAGTATACAAAAAAAGCACTGGTTTTTAAGTATACAAAAAACAAAAGCACTGGTTTAAAAAAACAAAACACTGGTTTATAAGTATACAAAAAACAAAAGCACTGGTTAATTAGTATACAAAAAACAAAAACACTGGTTTATAAGTATACAAAAACAACAAAAGCACTGGTTTATAAGTATACTAAAAATAAAAGCACTGGTTTATATGTATACAAAAAACTAAAGCACTCGTTTATAAGTATACAAAAATAAAAAAAGCACTGGTCTATAAGTATACACAAAACAAAAGCACTGGTTTATAAGTATACACAAAAATAAAGCACTGGTTTATAAGTATTCAAAAAAACAAAAGCACTGGTTTATAACTATACAAAAAACAAAAGCACTGGTTTATAAGTATACAAAAAACAAAAGCACTGGTTCATAAGTATACAAAAAAAGCACTGGTTTATAAGTATACAAAAACCCAAAGGCACTGGTTTATAAGTATACAAAAACAACAAAAGCACTGGTTTATAAGTATACAAAAAAAACAAAGGAACGTGTTTATACGTATACAAAAAGCAAAAGACCTGGTTTATAAGTATACAAAAAACAAAAGCACTGGTTTATAAGTGTACAAAAAACAAAAGCCCTGGTTTATAAGTATACAAAAAAAACAAAAGCACTGGTTTATAAGTATACAAAAAACAAAAGCACTGGTTTATAAGAATTCAAAAAAACAAAGGCACTAGTTTATAAGTATACAGAAAACAAAAGCACTGGTTTATAAGTATACAAAATACAAAAGCACTGGTTTATAAGTATACAAATAAAACAAAAGCACTGGTTTATAAGTATACAAAAAACGAAAGCACTGGTTTATAAGTATACAAAATACAAAAGCATTGGTTTATAAGTATACAAATAAAACAAAAGCACTGGTTTATAAGTATACAAAAAACGAAAGCTCTGGTTTATAAGTATACAAAATAACAAAAGCACTTGTTTATAAGTATACAAAAAGCAAAAGCACTGGTTTATAAGTAAACAAAAAGCAAAAGCACTGGTTTATAAGTATACAGAAAACGAAAGCACTGGTTTATAAGTATAAAAAATAATAAAAGCACTGGTTTATAAGTATACAAAAAACAAAAGCAATGGTTTATAAATATACAAATAGCAAAAGCACTGGTTTATAAGTATACAAAAACACAAAGGCACTGGTTTATAAGTATACAAAAAACAAAAGCACGGGTTTATAAGTATACAAAAAACAAAAGAACTGGTTGTAAGTATACAAAAAGCAAAAGCACTGGTTTAAAAAAACAAAACACTGGTTTATAAGTATACAAAAAACAAAAGCACTAGTTAATTAGTATACAAAAAACAAAAACACTGGTTTATAAGTATACAAAAACAACAAAAGCACTAGTTTATAAGTATACCAAAAACAAAAGCACTGGTTTATAAGTATATAAAAATAAACAAAGCACTGGTTTATAAGTATACACAAAACAAAAGCACTGGTTTATAAGTATACACAATAATAAAGCACTGGTTTATAAGTATTCAAAAAAACAAAAGCACTGGTTTATAAGTATACAAAAAACAAAAGCACTGGTTTATAAGTATACAATAAACAAAAGCACTGGTTTATAAGTATACAAAAAACAAAAGCACTAGTTTATAAGTATACAAAAAACAAAAGCACTGGTTTATAAGTATACAAAAAAAGCACTGGTTTATAAGTATACAAAAACCCAAAGGCACTGGTTTATAAGTATACAAAAACAACAAAAGCACTGGTTTATAAGTATACAGAAAACAAAAGCACTGGTTTATAAGTATACAAAAAACAAGAGCACTGGTTTATAAGTATACAAAAAACAAAGGAACGTGTTTATACGTAAACAAAAAGCAAAAGACCTGGTTTATAAGCATACAAAAAACAAAAGCACTGGTTTATAAGTGTACAAATAACAAAAGGCCTGGTTTATAAGTATACAAAAAAAACAAAAGCACTGATTTATAAGTATACAAAAAACAAAAGCACTGGTTTATAAGAATTCAAAAAAACAAAGGCACTGGTTTATAAGTATACAGAAAACAAAAGCACTGGTTTATAAGTATACAAAATACAAAAGCACTGGTTTATAAGTATACAAATAAAACAAAAGCACTGGTTTATAAGTATACAAAAAACGAAAGCACTGGTTTATAAGTATACAAAATACAAGAGCATTGGTTTATAAGTATACAAATAAAACAAAAGCACTGGTTCATAAGTATACAAAAAAAGAAAGCTCTGGTTTATAAGTATTCAAAAAAACAAAAGCACTGGTTTATAACTATACAAAAAACAAAAGCACTGGTTTATAAGTATACAAAAAACAAAAGCACTGGTTTATAAGTATACAAAAAAAGCACTGGTTTATAAGTATACAAAAACCCAAAGGCACTGGTTTATAAGTATACAAAAACAACAAAAGACCTGGTTTATAAGTATACAAAAAACAAAAGAACTGGTTTATAAGTGTACAAAAAACAAAATCCCTTGTTTATAAGTATACAAAAAAAACAAAAGCACTGGTTTATAAGTATACAAAATACAAAAGCACTGTGTTAATAGTATACAACAAACAAATACACTGGTTTATAAGTATACAAAAAACAAAAGCACTGGTTTATAAGTGTACAAAAAACAAAAGCCCTGGTTTATAAGTATACAAAAAAAACAAAAGCACTGGTTTATAAGTATACAAAAAACAAAAGCACTGGTTTATAAGAATTCAAAAAAACAAAGGCACTGGTTTATAAGTATACAGAAAACAAAAGCACTGGTTTATAAGTATACAAAATACAAAAGCACTGGTTTATAAGTATACAAATAAAACAAAAGCACTGGTTTATAAGTATACAAAAAACGAAAGCACTGGTTTATAAGTATACAAAATACAAAAGCATTGGTTTATAAGTATACAAATAAAACAAAAGCACTGGTTTATAAGTATACAAAAAACGAAAGCTCTGGTTTATAAGTATACAAAATAACAAAAGCACTTGTTTATAAGTATACAAAAAGCAAAAGCACTGGTTTATAAGTAAACAAAAAGCAAAAGCACTGGTTTATAAGTATACAGAAAACGAAAGCACTGGTTTATAAGTATAAAAAATAATAAAAGCACTGGTTTATAAGTATACAAAAAAGAAAAGCACTGGTTTATAAATATACAAATAGCAAAAGCACTGGTTTATAAGTATACAAAAACACAAAGGCACTGGTTTATAAGTATACAAAAAACAAAAGCACGGGTTTATAAGTATACAAAAAACAAAAGAACTGGTTGTAAGTATACAAAAAGCAAAAGCACTGGTTTAAAAAAACAAAACACTGGTTTATAAGTATACAAAAAACAAAAGCACTAGTTAATTAGTATACAAAAAACAAAAACACTGGTTTATAAGTATACAAAAACAACAAAAGCACTGGTTTATAAGTATACCAAAAACAAAAGCACTGGTTTATAAGTATATAAAAATAAACAAAGCACTGGTTTATAAGTATACACAAAACAAAAGCACTGGTTTATAAGTATACACAAAAATAAAGCACTGGTTTATAAGTATTCAAAAAAACAAAAGCACTGGTTTATAAGTATACAAAAAACAAAAGCACTGGTTTATAAGTATACAATAAACAAAAGCACTGGTTTATAAGTATACAAAAAACAAAAGCACTAGTTTATAAGTATACAAAAAACAAAAGCACTGGTTTATAAGTATACAAAAAAAGCACTGGTTTATAAGTATACAAAAACCCAAAGGCACTGGTTTATAAGTATACAAAAACAACAAAAGCACTGGTTTATAAGTATACAGAAAACAAAAGCACTGGTTTATAAGTATACAAAAAACAAGAGCACTGGTTTATAAGTATACAAAAAACAAAGGAACGTGTTTATACGTAAACAAAAAGCAAAAGACCTGGTTTATAAGCATACAAAAAACAAAAGCACTGGTTTATAAGTGTACAAATAACAAAAGCCCTGGTTTATAAGTATACAAAAAAAACAAAAGCACTGATTTATAAGTATACAAAAAACAAAAGCACTGGTTTATAAGAATTCAAAAAAACAAAGGCACTGGTTTATAAGTATACAGAAAACAAAAGCACTGGTTTATAAGTATACAAAATACAAAAGCACTGGTTTATAAGTATACAAATAAAACAAAAGCACTGGTTTATAAGTATACAAAAAACGAAAGCACTGGTTTATAAGTATACAAAATACAAGAGCATTGGTTTATAAGTATACAAATAAAACAAAAGCACTGGTTCATAAGTATACAAAAAAAGAAAGCTCTGGTTTATAAGTATTCAAAAAAACAAAAGCACTGGTTTATAACTATACAAAAAACAAAAGCACTGGTTTATAAGTATACAAAAAACAAAAGCACTGGTTTATAAGTATACAAAAAAAGCACTGGTTTATAAGTATACAAAAACCCAAAGGCACTGGTTTATAAGTATACAAAAACAACAAAAGACCTGGTTTATAAGTATACAAAAAACAAAAGAACTGGTTTATAAGTGTACAAAAAACAAAATCCCTTGTTTATAAGTATACAAAAAAAACAAAAGCACTGGTTTATAAGTATACAAAATACAAAAGCACTGTGTTAATAGTATACAACAAACAAATACACTGGTTTATAAGTATACAAAAAACAAAAGCACTGGT
Organism: Sepiola atlantica; assembly: GCA_963556195.1. Taxonomy (NCBI): domain Eukaryota; kingdom Metazoa; phylum Mollusca; class Cephalopoda; order Sepiida; family Sepiolidae; genus Sepiola; species Sepiola atlantica. The sequence continues at coordinate 9,208,407 of CAUVYP010001154.1, read as the reverse complement.
TTATATGTATACAGAAAAACAAAAGCACTGATTTTTAAGTATACAAAAAACAAAAGCACTGGTTTATAAGTATACAAAAAATAAAAGCACTGGTTTATAACTATACAAAAACAAAAGCACTGGTTTATGAGTATACAAAAAAAGCACTGGTTTTTAAGTATACAAAAAACAAAAGCACTGGTTTAAAAAAACAAAACACTGGTTTATAAGTATACAAAAAACAAAACACGGGTTAATTAGTATAAAAAAACAAAAACACTGGTTTATAAGTGTACAAAAACAACAACAGCACTGGTTTATAAGTATACTAAAAATAAAAGCACTGGTTTATATGTATACAAAAAACAAAAGCACTGGTTTATAAGTATACAAAAATAAAAAAAGCACTGGTCTATAAGTATACACAAAACCAAAGCACTGGTTTATAAGTATACACAAAAATAAAGCACTGGTTTATAAGTATTCAAAAAAACAAAAGCACTGGTTTATAACTATACAAAAAACAAAAGCACTGGTTTATAAGTATACAAAAAACAAAAGCACTGGTTTATAAGTATACAAAAAAGCACTGGTTTATAAGTATACAAAAACCCAAAGGCACTGGTTTATAAGTATACAAAAACAACAAAAGACCTGGTTTATAAGTATACAAAAAACAAAAGAACTGGTTTATAAGTGTACAATAAACAAAATCCCTGGTTTATAAGTATACAAAAAAAACAAAAGCACTGGTTTATAAGTATACAAAATACTAAAGCACTGTGTTAATAGCATACAACAAACAAATACACTGGTTTATAAGTATACAAAAAACAAAAGCACTGGTTTATATGTATACAGAAAAACAAAAGCACTGATTTTTAAGTATACAAAAAACAAAAGCACTGGTTTATAAGTATACAAAAAATAAAAGCACTGGTTTATAACTATACAAAAACAAAAGCACTGGTTTATGAGTATACAGAAAAAGCACTGGTTTTTAAGTATACAAAAAACAAAAGCACTGGTTTAAAAAAACAAAACACTGGTTTATAAGTATACAAAAAACAAAAGCACTGGTTAATTAGTATAAAAAAACAAAAACACTGGTTTATAAGTGTACAAAAACAACAACAGCACTGGTTTATAAGTATACTAAAAATAAAAGCACTGGTTTATATGTATACAAAAAACAAAAGCACTGGTTTATAAGTATACAAAAATAAAAAAAGCACTGGTCTATAAGTATACACAAAACAAAAGCACTGGTTTATAAGTATACACAAAAATAAAGCACTGGTTTATAAGTATTCAAAAAAACAAAAGCACTGGTTTATAACTATACAAAAAACAAAAGCACTGGTTTATAAGTATACAAAAAACCAAAGCACTGGTTTATAAGTATACAAAAAAAGCACTGGTTTATAAGTATACAAAATACAAAAGCACTGGTTTATAAGTATACAAATAAAACAAAAGCACTGGTTTATAAGTATACAAAAAACGAAATCACTGGTTTATAAGTATACAAAATACAAAAGCATTGGTTTATAAGTATACAAATAAAACAAAAGCACTGGTTTATAAGTATACAAAAAGCAAAAGCACTGGTTTATAAGTAAACAAAAAGCAAAAGCACTGGTTTATAAGTATACAAAAAACGAAAGCTCTGGTTTATAAGTATACAAAATAACAAAAGCACTTGTTTATAAGTATACAAAAAGCAAAAGCACTGGTTTATAAGTATACAAAAAGCAACAGCACTGGTTTATAAGTATACAAAATAACAAAAGCACTGGTTTATAAGTATACAAAAAACAAAAGCACTGGTTTATAAGTATACAAATAGCAAAAGCACTGGTTTATAAGTATACAAAAACACAAAGGCACTGGTTTATAAGTATACAAAACACAAAAGCACGGGTTTATAAGTATACAAAAAACAAAAGAACTGGTTTATAAGTATACAAAAAGCAAAAGCACTGGTTTAAAAAAACAAAACACTGGTTTATAAGTATACAAAAACAACAAAAGCACTGGTTTATAAGTATACTAAAAACAAAAGCACTGGTTTATATGTATACCAAAAACAAAAACACTGGTTTATAAGTATATAAAATTTAAAAAAGCACTGGTTTATAAGTATACACAAAACAAAAGCACTGGTTTATAAGTATTCAAAAAAACAAAAGCACTGGTTTATAAGTATACAAAAAACAAAAGCACTAGTTTATAAGTATACAAAAAACAAAAGCACTGGTTTATAAGTATACACAAAAATAAAGCACTGGTTTATAAGTATTCAAAAAAACAAAAGCACTGGTTTATAAGTATACAAAAAACAAAAGCGCTAGTTTATAAGTATACAAAAAACAAAAGCACTAGTTTATAAGTATACAAAAAACAAAAGCACTAGTTTATAAGTATACAAAAAACAAAAGCACTGGTTTATAAGTATACACAAAACAAAAGCACTGGTTTATAAGTATTCAAAAAAACAAAAGCACTGGTTTATAAGTATACAAAAAACAAAAGCACTAGTTTATAAGTATACAAAAAACAAAAGCACTGGTTTATAAGTATACATAAAAACAAAGGAACGTGTTTATACGTATACAAAAAGCTAAAGGCCTGGTTTATAAGTATACAAAAAACAAAAGCCCTGGTTTATAAGTATACAAAAAAAACAAAAGCACTGGTTTATAAGTATACTAAAAACAAAAGCACTGGTTTATAAGAATTCAAAAAAACAAAGGCACTGGTTTATAAGTATACAGAAAACAAAAGCACTGGTTTATAAGTATACAAAATACAAAAGCACTGGTTTATAAGTATACAAATAAAACAAAAGCACTGGTTTATAAGTATACAAAAAACGAAAGCACTGGTTTATAAGTATACAAAATACAAAAGCATTGGTTTATAAGTATACAAATAAAACAAAAGCACTGGTTTATAAGTATACAAAAAAATAAAGCTCTGGTTTATAAGTATACAAAATAACAAAAGCACTTGCTTATAAGTATACAAAAAGCAAAAGCACTGGTTTATAAGTATACAAAATAACAAAAGCACTGGTTTATAAGTATACAAAAAACAAAAGCACTGGTTTATAAGTATACAAATAGCAAAAGCACTGGTTTATAAGTATACAAAAACACAAAATCACTGGTTTACAAGTATACAAAAAACAAAAGCACGGGTTTATAAGTATACAAAAAAACAAAAGAACTGGTTTATAAGTATACAAAAAGCAAAAGACCTGGTTTATAAGTATACAAAAAACAAAAGCACTGGATTATAAGTGTACAAAAAACAATTGCACTGGTTTATAAGTATACAAAAAACCAAAGGACTGGTTTATAGGTATACAAAAAACAAAAGTACTGTTTTATAAGAATTCCAAATAACAAAGGCACTGGTTTATAAGTATACAGAAAACAAAAGCACTGGTTTATAAGTATACAAAATACAAAAGCACTGTGTTAATAGTATACAACAAACAAATATACTGGTTTATAAGTATACAAAAAACAAAAGCACTGGTTTATAAGTATACAAATAAAACAAAAGCACTGGTTTATAAGTATACAAAAAACAAAAGCACTGGTTTATAAGTATACAAAAAACAAAAGCACTGGTTCATGAGTATACAAAAAACAAAAGCACTGGTTTTTAAGTATACAAAAAACAAAAGCACTGGTTTATAAGTATACAATAAACTAAAGCACTGGTTCATAAGTATACAAATAAAACAAAAGCACTGGTTCATAAGTATACAAAATACAAAAGCACTGGTATATAAGAATTCAAAAATACTAAGGCACTGGTTTATAAGTATACAGAAAACAAAAGCACTGGTTTATAAGTATACAAAATACAAAAGCACTCGTTTAATAGTATACAAAAAAAGCACTAGTTTATAAGTATACAAAAAAAAACACTAGTTTATAAGTATACAAAAAACAAAAGCACTGGTTTATAAGTGTACAAAAAACAAAAGCACTGGTTTATTAGTATATTAAAATAAAAAAAATCACTGGTTTATAAGTATACACAAAACAAAAGCATTGGTTTATAAGTATACACAAAACAAAAGCACTGGTTTATAAGTATACAATCAACAAAAGCACTGGTTTATAAGTATACAAGAAAAAAGCACTCGTTTATAAGTATACAAAAAAACAAAAGCACTGGTTTATAAGTATACAATAAACAAAACACTGGTTTATAAGTATACAAAAAACAAAAGAACTGGTTTATGAGTATACAAAACAAACAAATGCACTGGTTTTTAAGTATAAAAAAAACAAAGGCACTGGTTTATAAGTATATAAAAAGCTAAACCACTGGTTTTTAGTATACAAAAAAAAGCACTGGTTAATAAGTATACAAAAACAAAAGCACTGGTTTATAAGTATACAAAAAACAAAAGCACTGGTTTTTAAGTATACAAAAAACAAAAGCACTGGTTTATAAGTATACAAAAAACAAAAGCACTGGTTTATAAGTATACAAATAAAACAAAAGCACTGGTTTATAAGTATACAAAAAACAAAAGCACTGGTTTATAAGTGTACAAAAAACAAAAGCCCTGGTTTATAAGTATACAAAAAAAACAAAAGCACTGGTTTATAAGTATACAAAAACAAAAGCACTGGTTTATAAGAATTCAAAAAAAACAAAGGCACTGGTTTATAAGTATACAGAAAACAAAAGCACTGGTTTATAAGTATACAAAAAACAAAAGCACTGGTTTATAAGTATACAAATAAAACAAAAGCACTGGTTTATAAGTATACAAAAAACGAAAGACCTGGTTTATAAGTATACAAAATACAAAAGCATTGGTTTATAAGTATACAAATAAAACAAAAGCACTGGTTTATAAGTGTACAAAAAAAGAAAGCTCTGGTTTATAAGTATACAAAATAACAAAAGCACTTGTTTATAAGTATACAAAAAGCAAAAGCACTGGTTTATAAGTAAACAAAAAGCAAAAGCACTGGTTTATAAGTATACAAAAAACGGAAGCTCTGGTTTATAAGTATACAAAATAACAAAAGCACTTGTTTATAAGTATACAAAAAGCAAAAGCACTGGTTTATAAGTATACAAAAAGCAAAAGCACTGGTTTATAAGTATACAAAATAACAAAAGCACTGGTTTATAAGTATACAAAATAACAAAAGCACTGGTTTATAAGTATACAAAAAACAAAAGCACTGGTTTATAAGTATACAAAAACACAAAGGCACTGGTTTACAAGTATACAAAAAACAAAAGCACGGGTTTATAAGTATACAAAAAAACAAAAGAACTGGTTTATAAGTATACAAAAAGCAAAATATCTGGTTTATAAGTATACAAAAAACAAAAGCACTGGATTATAAGTGTAAAAAAAACAATAGCACTGGTTTATAAGTATACAAAAAACAAAAGGACTGGTTTATAGGTATACAAAAAACAAAAGCACTGGTTTATAAGAATTCAAAAAAACAAAGGCACTGGTTTATAAGTATACAGAAAACAAAAGCACTGGTTTATAAGTATACAAAATACAAAAGCACTGTGTTAATAGTATACAACAAACTAATACACTGGTTTATAAGTATACAAAAAACAAAAGCACTGGTTTATAAGTATACAAATAAAACAAAAGCACTGGTTTTTAAGTATACAAAAAACAAAAGCACTGGTTTATAAGTATACAATAAACTAAAGCACTGGTTCATAAGTATACAAATAAAACAAAAGCACTGGTTTATAAGTATACAAAAAACAAAAGCACTGGTATATAAAAATTTAAAAAAACTAAGGCACTGGTTTATAAGTATACAGAAAACAAAAGCACTGGTTTATACGTATACAAAATACAAAAGCACTCGTTTAATAGTATACCAAAAAAAGCACTAGTTTATAAGTATACAAAAAAAAATACTAGTTTATAAGTATACAAAAAACAAAAGCACTGGTTTATAAGTGTACAAAAAACAAAAGCACTGGTTTATAAGTATTATAAAATAAAAAAAATCACTGGTTTGTAAGTATACACAAAACAAAAGCATTGGTGTATAAGTATACACAAAACAAAAGCACTGGTTTATAAGTATACAATCAACAAAAGCACTGGTTTATAAGTATACAAAAAAAAGCACTGGTTTATAAGTATACAAAAAACAAAAGCACTGGTTTATAAGTATACAAAAAACAAAAGCACTGGTTTATAAGTATACAAGAAAAAAGCACTCGTTTATAAGTATACAAAAAAACAAAAGCACTGGTTTATAAGTATACAATAAACAAAAGCACTGATTTATAAATAGACAAAATAAACACTGGTTTATAAGTATACAAAAAACAAAAGCACTGGTTTATAAGTATACAAGAAAAAAGCACTCGTTTATAAGTATACAAAAAAACAAAAGCACTGGTTTATAAGTATACAATAAACAAAAGCACTGATTTATAAATAGACAAAAAAAACACTGGTTTATAAGTATACAAAAAACAAAAGAACTGGTTTATGAGTATACAAAACAAACATATGCACTGGTTTTTAAGTATACAAAAAAAACAAAATTGCTGGTTTATAAGTATAAAAAAAACAAAGGCACTGGTTTATAAGTATATAAAAAGCTAACCCACTGGTTTTTAGTATACAAAAAAAAGCACTGGTTTATAAGTATACAAAAACAAAAGCACTGGTTTATAAGTATACAAAAAACAAAAGCACTGGTTTATAAGTATACAAAAACGAAAGCTCTGGTTTTTCAGTATACAACAAACCAAAGCACTGGTTTATTAGTATACAAAAAACAAAAGCACTGGTTTATAAGTATATAAAAAAAAAGCACTGCTTCATAAGTATACCAAAACCCCAAAGCACTGGTTTATAATTATAGAAAAAACAAAAGCACTGGTTTTTAAGTATACAAAAAAAGCACTGGTTTATAAGTATACAAAAAAAACAAAATCACTGGTTTATAAGTATACAAAAAAACAAAAGCACTGATTTTAAAGTATACAAAAAACTAAAGCATTGTTTGTTAAGTATACAAAAAAACAAAACAACTGGTTTATAAGTATCCCCTTCCCAAAAAAAAGAAGTGGTTTTTAGTATACAAACAAACAAAAGCACTGGTTTATAAGCATACAAAAAACAAAAGCACTGGTTTTTAAGTATAAAAAAGCACTTGTTTTTAAGTATACAAAAGAAACAAAAGCACTGTTTTATAAGTATACAAAAAAAACAAAAGTACTGGTTTTTAAGTTTACAAAAAAAACAAAAGCACTGGTTTATAAGTATACAAAAAACAAAAGCACTGGTTTACAAGTATACAAAAAACAAAAGCACTGGTTTAATATTATACAAAAAACAAAAGTTTATAAGTATACAAAAAACAAAAGCACTTGTTTATGAGTATACAAGAATAAAGCACTGGTTTATAAGTATAAAAAAACAAAAGCACTGGTTTTTAAGTATACAAAAACAAAGCACTCGTTTTTAAGTATACAAAAACAAAAGCACTGGTTTATAAGTTTACACAAAACAACAAAAGAACTGTTTTATACGTATACAAAAAACAAAAGCACTGATTTATAATTATTTAAAAAAACAACAGCACTGGTTCATAAGTATACAAAAAAAAAGCACTGGTTTATAAGTATACAAAAAACAAAAGCACTGGTTTATAAGTATACAGAAAAACGAAAGCTCTGGTTTTTCAGTATACAAAAAACTAAAGCACTAGTTCATAAGTATACAAAAAACAAAATCACTGGTTTATAAGTATACAAAAACAAAAGTACTGGTTTATAAGTATACAAAAAACCAAAAGAACTGTTTTATACGTATACAAAAAGCAAAAGCACTGTTTTATACGTATACAAAAAACAAAAGCACTGGTTTATAAGAATTCAAAAAAACAAAGGCACTGGTTTATAAGTATACAGAAAACAAAAGCACTGGTTTATAAGTATACAAAATACAAAAGCACTGTGTTAATAGTATACAACAAACTAATACACTGGTTTATAAGTATACAAAAAACAAAAGCACTGGTTTATAAGTATACAAATAAAACAAAAGCACTGGTTTATAAGTATACAAAAAACAAAAGCACTGGTTTATAAGTATACAAAAAACAAAAGCACTGGTTCATGAGTATACAAAAAAACAAAAGCACTGGTTTTTAAGTATACAAAAAACAAAAGCACTGGTTTATAAGTATACAATAAACTAAAGCACTGGTTCATAAGTATACAAATAAAACAAAAGCACTGGTTTATAAGTATACAAAAAACAAAAGCACTGGTATATAAAAATTTAAAAAAACTAAGGCACTGGTTTATAAGTATACAGAAAACAAAAGCACTGGTTTATAAGTATACAAAATACAAAAGCACTCGTTTAATAGTATACCAAAAAAAGCACTAGTTTATAAGTATACAAAAAAAACACTAGTTTATAAGTATACAAAAAACAAAAGCACTGGTTTATAAGTGTACAAAAAACAAAAGCACTGGTTTATAAGTATTATAAAATAAAAAAAATCACTGGTTTATAAGTATACACAAAACAAAAGCATTGGTGTATAAGTATACACAAAACAAAAGCACTGGTTTATAAGTATACAATCAACAAAAGCACTGGTTTATAAGTATACAAAAAAAAGCACTGGTTTATAAGTATACAAAAAACAAAAGCACTGGTTTATAAGTATACAAAAAACAAAAGCACTGGTTTATAAGTATACAAGAAAAAAGCACTCGTTTATAAGTATACAAAAAAACAAAAGCACTGGTTTATAAGTATACAATAAACAAAAGCACTGATTTATAAATAGACAAAATAAACACTGGTTTATAAGTATACAAAAAACAAAAGAACTGGTTTATGAGTATACAAAACAAACAAATGCACTGGTTTTTAAGTATACAAAAAAAACAAAATTGCTGGTTTATTAGTATACAAAAAACAAAAGCACTGGTTTATAAGTATACAATAAAAAAAAGCACTGGTTTATAAGTATACAAAAAAAAAGCACTGCTTCATAAGTATACAAAAAAACAAAAGCACTGGTTCATAATTATGGAAAAAACAAAAGCACTGGTTTTTAAGTATACAAAAAAAGCACTGGTTTATAAGTATACAAAAAAAACAAAATCACTGGTTTATAAGTATACAAAAAAACAAAAGCACTGATTTTAAAGTATACAAAAAACTAAAGCATTGTTTGTTAAGTATACAAAAAAACAAAAGAACTGGTTTATAAGTATCCCCTTTCCAAAAAAAAGCAGTGGTTTTTAGTATACAAACAAACAAAAGCACTGGTTTATAAGCATACAAAAAACAAAAGCACTGGTTTTTAAGTATAAAAAAGCACTTGTTTTTAAGTATACAAAAGAAACAAAAGCACTGTTTTATAAGTATACAAAAAAAACAAAAGTACTGGTTTTTAAGTTTACAAAAAAAACAAAAGCACTGGTTTATAAGTATACAAAAAACAAAAGCACTGGTTTACAAGTATACAAAAAACAAAAGCACTGGTTTAATATTATACAAAAAACAAAAGTTTATAAGTATACAAAAAACAAAAGCACTTGTTTATGAGTATACAAGAATAAAGCACTGGTTTATAAGTATAAAAAAACAAAAGCACTGGTTTTTAAGTATACAAAAACAAAGCACTCGTTTTTAAGTATACAAAAACAAAAGCACTGGTTTATAAGTTTACACAAAACAACAAAAGAACTGTTTTATACGTATACAAAAAACAAAAGCACTGATTTATAATTATTTAAAAAAACAACAGCACTGGTTCATAAGTATACAAAAAAAAGCACTGGTTTATAAGTATACAAAAAACAAAAGCACTGGTTTATAAGTATACAAAAAACGAAAGCTCTGGTTTTTCAGTATACAAAAAACAAAAGCACTAGTTCATAAGTATACAAAAAACAAAATCACTGGTTTATAAGTATACAAAAACAAAAGTACTGGTTTATAAGTATACAAAAAAACCAAAAGAACTGTTTTATACGTATACAAAAAGCAAAAGCACTGTTTTATACGTATACAAAAAACAAAAGCACTGGTTTTTAAGTATACAAAAAAAAGCACTAGATCAGAAGTATACAAAAAAAACAAAAGCACTGGTTATTAAGTGTGAAAAAGCACTGGTTTTTAAGTATACAAAAAAAACAAAAGCACTGGTTTATAAGTATACAAAAAAAACAAAAGCACTGTTTTTTAAGTTTACAAAAAAAACAAAAGCACTAGTTTATAAGTATACAAAAAACCAAAGCACTGGTTTATAAGTATACAAAAAAAAGCACTGGTTTATAAGTATATAAAAAACAAAAGCACTGGTTTATAAGTATACAAAAAACGAAAACTCTGGTTTTTCAGTATACAAAAAACAAAAGCACTGGTTTATAAGTATACAAAAAACAAAAGCACTGGTTTATAAGTATACAAAAAACAAAAGCACTGGTTTATAAGTATACAAAAAAACAAAAGCACTGGTTTATAAGTATACAAAAAAACAAAAGCACTGGTTTATAAGTATACCAAAAACAAAAGCACTGGTTTTAAAGTATAAAAAACACTGGTTTTTAAGTATACAAAAGAAACAAAAGCACTGGTTTATAAGTATACAAAAAAACAAAAGCACTGGTTTATAAGTATACAATAAACAAAAGATGTGGTTTATATTTATACAATAAACAAAAGCACTGGTTTTTAAGTATACAAAAAGCAAAAGCACTGGTTTATAAGTATACAAGAAAACACAAAAGCATTGGTTTATAAGTATACCAAAAAAAAGCACCGGTTTATAAGTATAACCTAAACAAAAGCACCGGTTTATAAGTATACAAAAAACAAAAGCACTGGTTTATAAGTTAAGAGATATGCTATTAAGTGTAAAAATAAATTATTATTGGAAGAGAAAAAAGAGGAATGGGAAGAATGGGTCGTAAAGAAAACCTAAATTTAGGTTGGGGACAAAAGGGAATTCGATAGTTGAAGATGATGCTAAAAATAGAATTCCAATTAAAAGAAGTCTGAAATTTAAAAGTAATAAGCAAAACTTAGGGCGACGACGAAACCGTTGACTAGCTGAAATTTCTAGAAATTAACGCGGCTATCTAATTTATAATTTATTATTGTATAATAAGTAAAGGAATATATAGTGAATAAATAAATGATTGAAAGATTAAAATAATATATTAAAAATAATTTATTAAAATAAGGCCCAAATGAAAAAGTAAGTGAATAATCAAAAGTTAAAGACAATTAAATAAGAATAAGTAAAAATAATAATGATAACAAATTTTCTCTTCAAATAATATTTTATTTTTACACTTAATGGCATATCTCTCAACTTCTGACTAATCTTGCCCGCACCTACCTACCAAACCTTTTATCACTTGAACCCCTCCTCCCCCACCCAACTCGCTTTTTCCTCCCAGCTGCTACTGTGGCTTTATCAACTCACCCAACCACTTCATTTCCCCCATTTTTCACTCTTTCCAATCCCCAACCCATCCCCTAATTTAGCATAGCATTTTACCTTAGTTTCACTTAGATTCGCTTGCTAGCATATCTGTCCAATTATTCCTCTCGTTTTTTCCACCGTTGCCCAGGAAGTTACAAAAAATGGCCGGATTTCTTACTTCAATTCCAGTTAAGTGCGCTCCATCTACGTTTTAGATTTCAACATCTCACTTTTTGATTTATTCCTTTCGAACACCTTCTCCATACTGCTCCTACAGAAAATTTTCTTTTTTTCGCCTTCTCAAAATCTCCTCAACGGACATTCCTTCAACGGACAACTACCATCTGGACAAACCACATACCCTTTTTACACAAACTTTATTTCACCCCATTTTTTAATAATATTGTAATATTTTTCAAATATTTGAACTTTGGCTTCTTCTACAGCCAACTTATCTATCTGTATTTCTCCTCTGATGATAAGATTTCGATCTTTGAAAAGCCTTAGCTTAAGGAAAGAACAATAAACACTGGTTTATTACAGAATATACCTTGCATCGAACAATCGAAATTTGAAATAAGGTTTGACATTCGAACATGTTTATCACTCTTATTTCTTCTATCTTCATATATATAATTATTAATGACAATATATGTATTAGTTTATACTATCAGTGCCCTTTTATTTTGCAGTCTCCTTAAAAGATTCAGCTCGATGATTGTCAATTAGTGACAACAAAGCAAATATAAGTATATACCTATATATATAAGTATATACCCTATATACTCTATAAATGTAAGTATATACCCTATAAATATAAGTATATATACCCTATAAATATAAGTATATAAACCCTATATATAAGTATATATACCCTATATATACCCTATATATATAAGTATATATACCCTATATATATAAGTATATATAAGTATATATACCCTATATATATATATACCCTATATATATACCCTATATATATATACATACTCTCTCTCTCTCTCTCTCTATATATATATATATATATATATATATACACTCAAGTGAATTAGAATTTTTATAAATAAATTATAGAAATTATTAACTATCTTAAGAAATATTACTGAATTAAGATGTATAAATGTCCACACAACTTTTTGTATGTACTAGCTCTGAGCGAAAATTCAAAATGGCGTATTAGTGGATTTCCCTATGTGTGAGTTTGCTCTTTTCTTTGTTTTTTGTTTGGTTTCACCCAAAAATGATCCACTGTATAGTGTAGGTTTTTTCAAGACTTAAAACTTTTTTCTCTTTGTGAATTTTTCTAATGATTTTGTAATGTTGTAGAGACGATATTGACATAAAAATGAAATAAAAATAATAAAATAAAAACATGGTTACTGGAATATAGTTTGAACCTGACACACACATATATATATATATAAATATATATATATATGTATATATATATATATATGAATATATGTGTATATTATCGTAGGAAAATGAGACAAACAAGGTGCAAGGTCCCCATTTTATGTAGCAACATTGCTTGTGGCATCTTACGAAATTGACAATTAAATTGTTATAAATCTTGGAAAATTGATAAAACAAATATATAAATAAAACTGTTAGATGAAAGAGCAAAAGCATGTTTAACAAACACAATATATTTATATATGTATTGTAGAAAGTTCAGAGAAAAGGCAACGAGATTTTTAAGTGTGTGAGTATATATATTTCTTTCCAAGGAGATAATTATACATAGTCCTTGTAATAGGTATTGTGTGTGTGCCGTTTTTGTTAGAATGCATATGAAAGTGCATGCCTGACTTTAGTTTGAGTCCCCCAAACCTTGAGAAGTGCAGTGAGCTTAGCTGAGCATAATATCTTATGTTGGCAAATTGTCCTGTTTTGGTCCGAACGGTTTCAATTCTAAAAATTGTGATCAGTAAATGTTTAGCCATCGGCTCCAAGAGTGATTTTTTTAAATTTGTGAACAGAATGTGACTTTGAGCAAGCAGGCAGCATATCTTACGTAACTTATGTCTGTAAGTGATATAGAGGCCGGCAAAACTTTCTTAAGCACAGAGCAGGCAATGAAGCCGATTGCTGTTGACCAAGATGCTTGTCTGTGGCGGTCGAAGAGAAGACGGTTGGTTTGCTGCTTGTGCAGAGGAGAGCTGCGGGCGCGAACCCGGAAACACCCACTCACGAAAATTTAATTTTATTTAAAGAGGAAACGGCGGCTTTGGCGTCCTCATTGTCATATGCGAGATGTTGTTACTACAAGAAGCACGAAACAAACATGATTGAGAGATTTGGTTAGGAGGTGAGCACGAACGGAAGAAAGTGACACATTTATTTTTGTGAAAGCTTTGAATTGACTCGTTCAAGAAAGTGCCCCATTTATTTTTGACTCGTTCAATAAACTGTATTTATTAGGAGTGTTTCTAATTCTAACTTTTTGTTTCATTTTACTTCAGTCGAAGTTATCAGAAATCAAAGGTACTCCTTCTTGGGGGGCTAACACTTTATATAAGATACATATATCGTCGATTATTCAATTACAATTCTCCTTCACCTCACAAACGTTGACTTAGTAAATAAGTTAGGAACATTGATGTTCATCTCCACATTAACCAGTTTACTATGTTATAGTATATCTTTCTTGTGGTCTCTTGATCTTACCGGATTTTAGGACAAGAATTTATCTAGTCTGGTGGAGTAGCCAGCTTAGTACTGCTACTATAGAAACCCTCATTTGGAGAAGGTGTATGGGGGAGCAATGCCGAAATAATCTTAGTTGGGCTTCGAATACTATGTTACTTTAAATAGTTGTACAGAGTGATGTGTAGAGGGAAGTATCTTCATGACAGGTTGCAGAGATACCTTAGACACTCGAAGACAGTGTATCGTAGACATTTAAGTTTTCTCCAGTAGGCATTCGAGTTCTCGCCAGTGTATTCACCTGTAATTTTAAGTTGGACTTTCGTGAAAATGCTGAGCCTCATGCTTCACTTTTGTTTCAATTTTGTTGTCTTTTTGTTTTTGCTTGGGATGCAAACACTCATTCGCTATTTTAGAGATCGAAGTCCAGATATTTTTTTAGATTATGAACGTCCCTTTATGTTGTATCTGTCTTGCACTTGGTTCATGAGGTAGTTTTAAAAATTAGTTTTTACCAGTGTGTCCGTATGTGCCATTTTAAAGAAGATATATGGAAAAATACTGATCCACACAGGATTTCACTTTTTTTTATTTTCTTGTTTCTATTTTCGTTAGCATTTAAATCCACTATATTTCTTGCTCTCTCTCTCTCTCTCTCTCTCTCTCTCTCTATATATATATATATATATATATATATATATATATATATATATTTGTGTTATAATGGAATAATTCCAGGAGGAAATCCGGGTATGAGAGCTCAATGTAGTAAACAGAGCAATAATAACATAAAATATAAGAACACGAAATCACATAATTGTCGATGCAATAATTTATTTCAACCGTTCGTTTTTTTCAAGCATCACTCAGACAATTACATTTTTGAGACTGATAGAAAATTGAATTTCCCTACCACAGTTCCAATATAATCAGAGATGGTGGTGGTAGCAACCAATTTGATACATCTTTTATAGAGAGGGGGAAATTTAAAACTTATATTTAACTATGGCGGGCGAAGGGGAGGGATCTTTAAGTTAATCAACTAAAAACTGCCGTGTCAAAATTATGACACATACGACTTGGCGATATAGGCAACTTTACTCACGCGCATACACAAAACTAAATACGCACACATCCTATGCGCACGCACATACATAATCTCACTCGCACATTATCATAACTAAACATAATCACATACGCAACTTTTATTCATCTCTAGCCAGAATGCGTCAGGCGAAACTCGTGTTCTCAAATTCGGTTGGAGAAAAGAAAGAAAGAAACAATTAACAGGCACAGAGAAGAAATAGACAGACCGCGTGTCATAAATTCCCAGTCCGTCTGGGTTCCAAGAAAGCGAATCTAATTGAAATAAAATTACACGCACATACATATATGTATACATACAAATCCATACGCACATACACACACATATATACACATACCCACACATATATACACATACACACCCACACATATACATATCTATACACATATACACATACACACACATATATATATATATATATATATACACATATACATATATATACATACATGAATACACATATATATATCTCTGAATCTATTTGAAATATTGACCAAATGCATACGCATGTAGTTGCTCACACATGTAAACACATACATACACATACATACACACACACATATATACATATACGCACATATACACACATATACATACGCACACATACATATATATCCACACACCTACACACAATATTTACATAACACTCTATATTCTTACTGATGTAATATGAGTTCTAAAAATTAGTCTTACCTTATTTATATTTCAGATTAATTTGATAATCTATTATTATAAATATCATGCGGGGGGGGGGGGTTACCGTAAATAATGTTATTCAATTTATTATCTTCACCGTTATCAGTCTAGAGGACCATCGTATTATTAATTCAAGTCTAGTAATGTCTAGTGGTAATATTTGACATTTATGCTTATATTAATTCAATAACTAGTGTATTACCTGCAGAAAAATTTTCATACCCCTATCTTATTTTAAGTAAATAATCTGAATAAGTAAATCTTTCAAAATACCATTATATACGTATACACACAAATACTATATATCACCAAGTCGGTAATTCTGTGTCTATAACAGATATTATTATGAATATTATGGGGGGGGGGTACCGTACCTAATGTTATTCAATTTGGTATCTTCACCGTTGTAATTCTAGAGGCCCATCGGATTACTAATTCAAGTCTAATAATGTCTAGTGGCAATATTTGACATTTATACTTACATTAATTCAAAAACTAGTGTATTACCTGCAGAAAAAATTTTCATACTACTATCTTATTTTAAGTAAATAATAAATATCCGCGTACACACAAATACTATATATCACCAAGTCAGTAAATCTGTGTCTATCACAGATATTATTATAAATATTATGGGGGGGGGGGGGGTTACCGTAAATACTGTTATTCAATTTGGTATCTTCACCGTTATAAGTCTAGAGGTCCATCGGATTACTAATTCAAGTCTAATAATGTCTAGTGGTAATATTTGGCATTTATACTTATATTAATTCAATAACTAGTTTATTACCTGCAGAAATTTTTTTTTTTTTTTTTTTTTTTTTAATAAATATTTCAAAATACCATTATATACGCATACACACAAATACTATATATCACCAAGTCTGCAATTCTGTGTCTATAGCAGATATTTTTATAACTATTATGTTGGTGGTGGTGGTGGGGGGGGTTACCTTAAATAATGTTATTTAATTTGGTATCTTCACCGTTATAAGTCTAGAGGTCCATCGGATTACTAGTCGTTGGTTATTTTAAATTTATATTTGTGTCTGCACTTAGCCATAAGTTCATCTCGTTTATTTAAGAGGTTATTTCGATCATATTTTAGGATTCTTATTTTTTCTTCTCGACATAAGTTGCATCTTTGTCTAAATCCATCTGGAATATTCGAAAAACATAAGATTGACCACGAAACCACCGGGGACCTGTTCTCATTTTTCAGATGCCACCATTGTTTAGCTAACTCTGTTTTGCTCTTGAGTTCTGGGTTATTGAAAGAGTGTTTGTGGTCATAAAAACGTTGTTTCCAGTTTCCCGCGGAGATGCCGATGTAAACCTTTTTATCCCTGTTGTTATCTTCCGGATGAATAGTGGCCTTATAAACCACACACTCAACTTTACAGTTACCGTCCAGTGGGCAGTTATTTTTCACTTGACAATTATCAAGTGAAAAATAACTGCCCACTGGACGGTAACTGTAAAGTTGAGTGTGTGGTTTATAAGGCCACTATTCATCCGGAAGATAACAACAGGGATAAAAAGGTTTACATCGGAATCTCCGCGAGAAACTGGAAACAACGTTTTTATGACCACAAACACTCTTTCAATAACCCAGAACTCAAGAGCAAAACAGAGTTAGCTAAACAATGGTGGCATCTGAAAAATGAGAACAGGTCCCCGGTGGTTTCGTGGTCAATCTTATGTTTTTCGAATATTCCAGATGGATTTAGACAAAGATGCAACTTATGTCTAGAAGAAAAAATAAGGATCCTAAAATATGATCGAAATAACCTCTTAAATAAACGAGATGAACTTATGGCTAAGTGCAGACATAAATATAAATTTAAAATAACCAACGACTAGTAATCCGATGGACCTCTAGACTTATAACGGTGAAGATACCAAATTAAATAACATTATTTAAGGTAACCCCCCCCCACCACCACCACCAACATAATAGTTATAAAAATATCTGCTATAGACACAGAATTGCAGACTTGGTGATATATAGTATTTGTGTGTATGCGTATATAATGGTATTTTGAAATATTTATTAAAAATAAAAAAAATAAAAAATTCTGCAGGTAATAAACTAGTTATTGAATTAATATAAGTATAAATGCCAAATATTACCACTAGACATTATTAGACTTGAATTAGTAATCCGATGGACCTCTAGACTTATAACAGTGAAGATACCAAATTGAATAACAGTATTTACGGTAACCCCCCCCATAATATTTATAATAATATCTGTGATAGACACAGATTTACTGACTTGGTGATATATAGTATTTGTGTGTACGCGGATATTTATTATTTACTTAAAATAAGATAGTGGTATGAAAATTTTTTCTGCAGGTAATACACTAGTTTTTGAATTAATGTAAGTATAAATGTCAAATATTGCCACTAGACATTATTAGACTTGAATTAGTAATCCGATGGGCCTCTAGAATTACAACGGTGAAGATACCAAATTGAATAACATTAGGTACGGTACCCCCCCCCATAATATTCATAATAATATCTGTTATAGACACAGAATTACCGACTTGGTGATATATAGTATTTGTGTGTATACGTATATAATGGTATTTTGAAAGATTTACTTATTCAGATTATTTACTTAAAATAAGATAGGGGTATGAAAATTTTTCTGCAGGTAATACACTAGTTATTGAATTAATATAAGCATAAATGTCAAATATTACCACTAGACATTACTAGACTTGAATTAATAATACGATGGTCCTCTAGACTGATAACGGTGAAGATAATAAATTGAATAACATTATTTACGGTAACCCCCCCCCTCGCATGATATTTATAATAATAGATTATCAAATTAATCTGAAATATAAATAAGGTAAGACTAATTTTTAGAACTCATATTACATCAGTAAGAATATAGAGTGTTATGTAAATATTGTGTGTAGGTGTGTGGATATATATGTATGTGTGCGTATGTATATGTGTGTATATGTGCGTATATGTATATATGTGTGTGTGTATGTATGTGTATGTATGTGTTTACATGTGTGAGCAACTACATGCGTATGCATTTGGTCAATATTTCAAATAGATTCAGAGATATATATATGTGTATTCATGTATGTATATATATGTATATGTGTATATATATATATATATATATATGTGTGTGTGTATGTGTATATGTGTATAGATATGTATATGTGTGGGTGTGTATGTGTATATATGTGTGTGTATGTGTATATATGTGTGTGTATGTGCGTATGGATTTGTATGTATACATATATGTATGTGCGTGTAATTTTATTTCAATTAGATTCGCTTTCTTGGAACCCAGACGGACTGGGAATTTATGACACGCGGTCTGTCTATTTCTTCTCTGTGCCTGTTAATTGTTTCTTTCTTTCTTTTCTCCAACCGAATTTGAGAACACGAGTTTCGCCGGACGCATTCTGGCTAGAGATGAATAAAAGTTGCGTATGTGATTATGTTTAGTTATGATAATGTGCGAGTGAGATTATGTATGTGCGTGCACATAGGATGTGTGCGTATTTAGTTTTGTGTATGCGCGTGAGTAAAGTTGCCTATATCGCCAAGTCGTATGTGTCATAATTTTGACACAGCAGTTTTTAGTTGATTAACTTAAAGATCCCTCCCCTTCGCCCGCCATAGTTAAATATAAGTTTTAAATTTCCCCCTCTCTATAAAAGATGTATCAAATTGGTTGCTACCACCACCATCTCTGATTATATTGGAACTGTGGTAGGGAAATTCAATTTTCTATCAGTCTCAAAAATGTAATTGTCTGAGTGATGCTTGAAAAAACCGAACGGTTGAAATAAATTATTGCATCGACAATTATGTGATTTCGTGTTATTATATTTTATGTTATATATATATATATATATATATATATATATATATATATATATATATATATATATATATCCCTCCCTTGCTCTCTCTCTCTTGCTCCATTTAGGGAGGGGGCATTCTTTCAAATGCCAAACTATCACCTGCTATTTAGAGGCTCCAACCGAGTGCTCTTTCCAGGATTTTGGCCGTTCCCTTAAGTGCAATTATTTGGATTTCTTTTGCACTTAGTTTTCCGGGAATATTTTCCAGATACTTTTTGAAGTTTTTCTTCATGAAACCTTTAGTTCCTATTATAACTGGGATAATGTTGATGTTTTTGAGGTTACAGTTTCTCTTCATATCATGCATTAGGCCTTGGTATTTTCCCACCTTCTCCCTCTCTGCTCTGTTTTAGCCAGTCATTTGGAATACTCACCTCAATTGTGTCCGTATGTGTATTTTAAATGTGGAATTTACTGAAAATGCTGAACCACACACATCACAAGGTTTTTAACTTAATGTTTAATTTTACTTCAGTCGAAGTTCTCAGAAATCAAGGGGCCCCATTCCTGGGGCTAACACTTGATCTCTATATGAGATACATAGATACCCGAATATTCTTTTAAAATTCTACTTTATTTCTCAAACATTGAGTTAGTAAAAAGTTAAGAATAATAAATTTCTTCTCTCCCCAACTGACCAGTCAAGTATGTCATAGTATATCTTTCTTGTGGTCTGTTGGTATTACCGGATTCCAGGACAAGAATTCACCTAGTCTGGTGGAGTATCCAGCTACGTGCTGTTACTTGAGGTAACATCTCTAGAAGATGCAATATTCCTCGTATGAGCAAGTGTATAGCCGTGCTGAGGGTATCTTATTTATGTTGCGGATACTATGTAATTTTGAATATTTGGTCAGGGTTTACTTGTAGGGGTAAGTATCCTCATGTCAGGTTGTCCTAACAAACTCTTGTACAGAGAGACCGAAGAAACTCGAAAATAGTGTCTAGTAGGTAATTCAAACTCCCCTTTAACCAGTGTGAAGCCGCATGTGAGATTTATCTGAAAATGTTGAGCTACACATTTCACACTCATAAGGTCTTTCACTCTTTTTTTAAATTTTTATTTTCATTCATTTGCTGGAGATGGGGAATTATTCCAAATGCCATACGGTCACCCGCTATTTACAGACTCCAACCGAAAGCTCTTTTCAGGATTCTGGCTGTTCCCTTGAGTGCAGTTGTTTGGATTTCTCTTGCACTTGGTTCACCAGGTATACTTGCTAAATACTTTTTCAGGTTCTTCTTCATGAGTCCAGTGGCTCCTATGATAACTGGAATGATAGAGATCTCTTTGAGGTTCCAGTTTCTTTTCATATCATACATTAGACCCTGATATTTTGTTATTTTCTCCCTTTCAGCTCTGTTTAGGCCCCCATCATTAGGGACACTGACCTCAACCAAAGTTGCCACTCTCTCTCTCTCTTGTTCCATATGACAATGTCAGGTTTGACAGCTGCGTTTTCCAGATAAGTAGCTGTGGGGATTTCATGGTCATAATGGATGGTGTATGTCTCATTCCCCACAGTTCTCTCAGGTAGATGTTCCCAGTGCCTGCTGCTACATCTGATACTCAGTTTCTTACAGATGGTCCAGTTGAGGTACCTGCACACTCCATTATGTAGTGCTGTATAGGAGCCATCTGCCAACATGATTTTGCAACTCGATATCAGGTGGCTCACACTCTCCACTTCAGTGTGGCAAAACCTGCACTTGTTGTCCTGACTGAGACCAACCATATTTTAAACGCATTTGTCATCAGGCTCTGGTCTTGTGCGGCCATTATAAGCCTCTCCTGGTCGTAGTGGATGGCTCCCCTTCTTAGCCAGTCCAAGGACCCTTCCTTATCAATATAGTCCTTGGATAGTTCATCGAGGAAGTATGTGGCACGTTTCTGTCCTGACCACTCATGAATGTACCTGTTCTTAAAAGTCTGCGTGTATCTCTTCTGGCTTTTATGGGCTATCTCTGTGACAGGATTGTTTGGTGTTTCTGCCTCATCTATATGACAGCCTTGTCCAAAATGCTTTACCAACTTTGTGATGGAGTTTGTTTTGCTGGCTCTTGACTCTTGGTGTTCACGTATCATTGCTAGGCTGGGGTTTAAGAAGCTTCTTAGGTACTGGCCAATGCTGACAATAGTGGCTCTATGCTGGTGGTTTATCTCTGATTGACCCAATCCTCCCTCTCTTCTGGGCAAGTACAGTCTTGGCAGACACTGATTTCTATAGATGACCCTATGGAGGGTTAACATTTTTCATGTCTTTACATCTAGCCTGTTGATGGTTTGTTGAGGCCAATCAATGATGCCAAAGCTGTATGTAATTACTGGCATAGCAAGTTGGTTAATGACAGTTATTTTATTTTTATTTGTAAGCTGTGTTTTGCAGATCTATCTCACACGATATACATACTCTCTGCCAATTTTCTCTCATCCTGGCATGTTGGATGGTGTCATTTTCCTCAATGCCAAGGTATTTATAGGACTCCTGCTCTCCGAGATCTCGTATCTCATTTTTGTCATCTAGCTGTATATTGTCTGTCTGAGTCCTTTTCCCAGCCCTGAGGGAGAACTTGGCGCATTTATCCAAGCCAAATCTCATTCTGATGTCTTTGGAAAAGGTGTGCACAACCTGCAGGAGCTGCTGCAATTCAGTGTCAGAGCTTGCATACAGCTTAAGGTCATCCATGAAGAGAAGGTGGTTGATTCTCTTGGATGGATCTGTCTGGCGTCCCTGACCAAGGTTGTAGGCTTCTCCCCTGTTGTTGAGAAGCTTACTAAGTGGGTCTATTGCCATGCAGAAGAGCAACGGGGATAGGCTGTCACCTTGGAAGATTCCCCTTCTGATATTGATGTTAGGGATGGTAATCTTTCCTTGGCTGTGGCTTAGTGAGATGTTGGTTTGCCACATTTTTATGTGGGCTGTCATTGTTTTTTTAATTAATGGGTTGATATTATACAGGTCAAGGCACCGTAGTAGCCATGAGTGGGGCATGCTGTCATAGGCCTTCTGATAATCAATCCATGCCATGCTCAGGTTTCTATGCCGCTTCCTACAATCCTCTAAAATTGTTTTGTCAATCAATAACTGGTCCTTGGTACCAAAGCATCTTCTCCTACAACCAGCTTGTTGATCTTCTAGGTACTTTCCAGAGGAGAGATGGTCATAGATGCTATCGGCTACCAGGCCAGTAAAGAGCTTGTAGGTGGTACTGAGACAGCATATGGGTCTGTATTTATTTGGGTATTGTGTCTCTTTTGTTTTGGGTATGAGGCTTGTGTCTCCCTTGGTGAGCCATGGTTGTGTGGCCTCTTCACCCCTCAGCAGTCTGTTGAAGCATTTACTGTAGTGGCCATGGAGTGCAGTCAACTGCTTCAGCCAAAAATTGGAGACATTGTCAATGCCAGGTTTCTTGTGGTTAGCAAACAGATCTAGTTTTTTTAGTCGCTTCTGTTGTAATCACTGGCTCCGGCATTGTGGGCTTAGTCTCATTTAGCCTCTGTATGTCTCCAATCCACTGGGCCTCCTGGTTGTATATTCCCTCACACTCAAACAGGGGTCGCCAGTAGTTCTCCATGTCTTGTTCTTCAGGTGGTTTTTCTACAGTAATGGTATCCCTTATGAGAGTTCTATAGAACACTCTAGGGTTTGCTTCAAACTGTTTGTTCTGGGACTGGGCCTTCTTATTATTTTCCTCGGTGTTTATTCTTTTAGCAAGTGCTGGTATCTTACCTTCCAGCTCCCTGACAACGTTGCTTAGTTCCTAACTGCTGGTTGTGTGGTACTTTGCATGCAGTCTGCTGATGGTGTTTTTCAGTCTCCCTTCTGTTGTGGGAGCTGCGAGGAACTGTTTTATTTGGCTCATTTCTTTCCGATGAAGGTGTAATTCTTTTTACAGCTTGAGCTTCTATGCAGGTGTAGTTTTGGAAGCTCTGGGATTAAATCGTTTTTTAACGTTCTTTTGAGGGAATGTTATCCTATCGATATAAAGCCCAGCTGCATATGTTATCTGGTTGAGTTCCGTGAGCGATACTGCATCTGACACCAGTCTCTGCAGTGCAGTGTTGACTTTTGTGATGAGGACTTTGGTGGTTCTGTAGGGTTTTATTTTTGACAGTTGTGGTCGGTTCTCTAGTGCCATAGACTTGACCTCCTCAATGATGTTACTGAGGTCCTCCTCAACTGCCAATTATTCTTCATCTGGCTCAAAGGGTGGAGATGGTGGTGGTGGTGGAGGTGGGCTGAGTGCTGGCGATAATGCAGCTGGAGTATTTAGTGAAGAGTTTTGTGGTGTGAGAGTTTCTGTAGGCTTTTGTTTGGCTTTGGGATTTTGTTTAGGGTGTGTTTTTGAATAGTTATGTGGGTGTGCTGGTATTGGGAGGTGTGTTTGTGTTGGGACTGTTGTTGGGGATATTGTTAATCCATCTGTAGCTTGCAGATGTAGAAGGTCTATTCTAGGGGGCAGTTCTGGAGTGTCACCATTTGCCGATCTTACTTCCCTAGATATATTTGGGTTTTGTAGTTTAACCAGTGTGAATCCGCATGTGGATGTTAAAGTGAGATTTATCTGAAAATGTTGAGCTACACATTTCACACTCATAAGGTCTTTCACCAGTGTGTTTCCGTATGTGTAATTTTAAGTTGGATTCCTGAGAATATTTTGAGCCACACACTTCACAAGCGTACGGTTTTTCACCAGTGTGTGTCCGCATGTGTATTGTTAATGTCGATTTTCTTGGAAATGCTGAGCCACATAATTCACAGGGATATGGTTTTTCAGCTGTGTGTATATGCCTGTGTCTTTTTAATGTGGACTTTACTGAAAATACCGAGTCACACACTTCACATGCATAAGGTTTTTCACCAGTGTGTATCCGCATGTGGATGTTGAAGTGGGATTTATCTGAAAATGTTGAACTACACACGTCACACTCATAAGGTCTTTCACCAGTGTGTGTGCGCATGTGTAATGTTACGTTGGATTTTTCAGAAAATGCTGAGCCACAAACTTCACAAGCATAAGGTTTTTCGCCAGTGTGTGTCCGCACGTGCCTTTTTAACGCAAAGTTACTTGACAATGTTAAGCCACACACTTCACAAGTATTAGGTTTTACACTTGTTTTCATTTTACTTCAGTAAGTTCTCAGAAATCAAGGCGCTCCTTTCTATGGCTAACACTTAATTTCTATAAATGATACATAGATATCCGAGTGTTCAATCAAGATTCCCATCTACCCATGAAACATTTATCTCCCCAAATGACCAGTTAGCTATGTTATTGTATATCTTTCGTTTGGTCTTTTGGTCTTACATGATTTCAGGACAAGAATCCATCTGGGCCTGCATTTGGATTTGTAATGTGAACTTTTCGGAAGAGCTGGGCCACAGAATTCACGAGCATAAGCTGTTTCTCCAATGTCTATTCACATGCAGATTTTAGTTAAGATTTTCCTGACAATTTTAAGCCACGGACATCGCAAACCGAGTTTTCTGTACTGTGCGTTTACAAACGAATGATTATACGTCATTTTTATTTGTATTATTATTTAATTAGAAATTAATTTTATTTTTACTTAAAAGAAACTCTTTCTATTCCGTATATATTTGTAAAATCCTTCGGTGTTGATCCACAGAAACTGCAAATAAATGAAATTTTACTTAAAATATTTGATAATGAAAAATTATTACATTTAATATTTAAAATATGTGATAATGTAAAATTATTACATTTAATATTAAAAATATGTGATAATGTAAAATGATTACATTTAATATTTAAAATATGTGATAATGTAAAATGATTACATGTAATATTTAAAATATGTGATAATGTAAAATGATTACATTTAATATTCAAAATATGTGATAATGTAAAATGATTACATTTAATATTTAAAATATTCATTATCATAAAGTTCATTGATTTATGAGAAACTTATTCTTCCACAACATGCACGATATAAATATATATATATAATTATTTTTTTTATTTACACAGACATGTACAAAATCTGCGACCTGGCATGTCGATGTTATCGATCAACAGCTGTTATAAACTGAGATC